>JAJMEW010000192.1:0-109984 GCA_030574395.1 Pichia californica
CAAAATTCAAAATTAGTTAATAATGTTCAAATGGAATCTAATGAAATTGAAAATGATGATGAATCTGAAAATATTATAAGTGATTATAATATTCCATCTGCTGCTACAGATGAAGATTGGATAGAATATCTTATTAGAGATCAAATAACTACATACATTGTTGCAAATGGTTCAAATAAAGAAATGAATAATACAAATAATAATAAAAATATTAATGATAGTTATCAATTTAAACCATCATTTTTTAAAGGTACTGTTTTATCAGAATATATACCTCAAGATTTAAAACATTTAGTTGATATAGATTCAAAACCTACAAATAATTTTATAATTGCTGGTCCAATGCCAGAAAAGTTATTACATGCATGTCCATACTATAAAAGTGATGATGAAGGAGATGATTATGACTCTAGCAGTTATGGTACTAGTGATGATGACGAGGAGGAGGATCGTGATGAAGATGAAGATAACGAAGGAGGTGTAGATAATAATAATAATAATAAATCTAATATAGGAACTAATTCAGATGGTATTTCTAATAGTGTAAACAATAATGATACTACTAAAATGGATGTGGATAATCATGCCAATTCAAGACTTGCTGCTTATGATTATTATGAACATCATAAGCTATATGAAGATGAAATGGAGGATTTAGATTTATATGGTCAAGGAGATACTAATTCAAATGATCTTAACCTTTTCGGTTAAGAAATTCTCTAAAGTTAAAACTTTGCTAATAAAAATATTGTATAAAAATTATGTACAAAAAAAGATAACTATATGAATATTTTATGTTACTTACTTACGATTTCGTACTAAACCCAATTAAAACTTTCTCTTTGATTTAAATTTAGGTTGTGCTTTACCAACCTTTCCACCTTTACTCTTGAAGTTACTTCTTCTTTGTTGTGATGGTTTACCAGAAGATTCATTATCAGAAGCATTATCATCTTCCCAATCATTATTACCAGTAGAACCCTTTTGCTTCTTCCATTTTAATCTGTTATTTTGACCTCTTATTGGACCTTGTTTAACAGCTTCTACATAAGCATTAAATGAATTCTTATTTGATAAAATATCATCATCATTAGCAGGTTCTTTAATAACTAATTTACCATCTTTAGTCTTAAAATTAGTAAGTTTTTCCATTGATTTCTTATTAAATTTCTTTGGTCTTGATGTTGAAATATGTTCTAATGCCTTTTTATCTAATAAATCAAGTGGAACATCCTTTGATTCAGAAATAAATTGTTCACCTCTTTTAGATTTATTATTTTTCTTTGTTGATTCTTTAACTGTTTCAGCAGAATCATTATCATCATCATCGTCAGAATCTGATTCATCATCATATAATGCTTTATCAAATGCAGATAAACCAGATTTACTTGAAAGATCAGCATTTGCTTCTTCTGCAGCTTCAATACCAGATTTTGTACGTTTTGCTTTATTCTTTGCTTTTCTAATACTATTCATAATTTTTTTATCTTCTTCGGGAATACAATTATCAATAACATCAAATCCAAATCTTCTAATCATTCTTTCAATTAAATGTTTAATTTTAGATTTAAAATGATTTTTATGTTTATTATTAATAATCATTAATTCTGTTACTAAACCTTTTAATTCTGGTAAAATTTCTTCTTCAGGTAATGATAAAATTGCAATTTTAATAAATCCTAATGTTGGTTTAATAACTTCTCTATTATTTTGATTTAAGAAAACTTCAACAAATTGCATTAATTCTTTTTGATAAGAAATTTCAAGATCTTTATTAAATTCATAAAAAATACATGATAATGCAGTAATTGCTGCACTACGTTGATGTGGAATTTCAGGACCAGCAGCAGCACAACACATTAAAAATAATTCTTGAATTGATGCTTTAGAATCTGGAATTTCTGAATCAATTAAAGTATTTTTAATTAATTCACCATTAAATTCTTTAAATTTATTACCAATTTGAACTAATAATGAAAATGATGTAGTTCTAGTTTTTTCATTTGCACTTCTAGTTGAATCAATAACTTCTGATAAAATACCTGTAATAAAATGTAAAGAATCACGTGGTAGTAATCTAATTAATCTTTCTAAAGCTTCTAATCTTTGAGGTCTTGCAGATGGTAAAACAATATCTGATGTTTCAATGAAAACTTGCATAATATTTGGAATTAATAAATTAATTGAATCATTATTTTCAATATCTAATAATTTAGATATAATACGATAAGATCTTTTCTGAATTTGAGAATTTTCAATTCTAACAGTTTCATTAAAAATTGTAAGTAATGCATTATGTGAATCAATTGGTATATATTTTGTCATTAAAACAATTAAATCCATCATTGTAACAGATAATTTTGGAATATGATTTTTTGATTTATTTTTATTTGAATTATCTTCATTTGTTAAAGAACCATCTTTAGTTTCATCATCTAATGCTTTCCTTAATAAAATACTAACTTTATTAAATGTTGCAACCATATCATCAAAATTAGAAATTTTAAAATATGATTCAATAGTTTCAGCAACATAATTTCTTTGATCCATTGGAATTTGTGTAAATACATTAAATAAAACAGATAATAATTTATTTGATTTTGTTGTTGATAAATATTCAATATCAGATTTTGCTTTTGAATTTGGGAAATTTTGATTTAAAATAATATCATTTGAATTTAAATCTTCAGATCTTTCAATTTCTGAATTGACTAAATTTTTTAATGCATGACAAATAATTGGTCTTAATTGAACTTCTTCATAAAGTAAACTTGAGAAACGAGCTGCTAAATCATCAGAAAATGCAATTTGTAAATCTGTTGGTAAAATACAAAAATATGGTAATAAAGACCAAATTTGATCAATAATTGTTGAAAAAATTTTAGTATTAACAGAATCTGGATTACCATTTAAAACTTTTTCTTTAAAAAATTCAGTAATTGGTAAAATATTTTTAATATAATAATTTAATTGAGCCATTTGAACATTTTCTCTTAAAATTGGTAATAACCAAGCTCTACCAATTTTTTTTGAATTTGTTAAATTTAATGGTAAAATTTGTAAAACAACTTCAGGACCTAAACTTGAAATTGCACCCGCTATAACTCTTTCAGAAACATCATTTAATTCAAAACCTTCTTCTTCATTAGATCTCCAATTACCAATTAATTCTAAATGTGATAAAAAGTCTGGATTTGCTCTTTGTTTTAATTTTTTAAAAATTGAATAAATTATTTCACAAATAAATTGTGCACAATGTCTATATCTAACAGTTAAAAAATCTGAAGTAATTTCTGATAATTTATTAATAATATTATCAATTTTTTCATAAATTTTAATATCAATTAATGGTGGTAAAACTAAATCTTTATCTTGTATACCATCAATTATAATTGCAATTAAACATTGAGATGCACTTTCACAAATATTTTGATTTTCACTTAAAAGATAATTACCAACAGATTTAAAAATTTGTGGTAATTTAAACATAATTTCTAATGAATTAATATTTGAAGAGAATGAAGTAACAGCTTTAGCAATTACTGCTAACCAAGATGGTGCTAAATGTGGATCATTAAGAGCTGGTTTTAATTCAAAAATTATATCTAAAACATTAATAAATTTTTTAGAATCAATTTCAGTTGTCATTGATTTAAATAAACCTTCAAATGCTTTAAAAACAGAAGAAATTAAATATTGATCAGCAGATTTACAAATTTCTAAAAGAATATCACAAAGTGGAGTAATTTGTTTTAATGGCCATAAATTAGTTGAAGTAATTGAAGTAATTAATTGTAAATTATGTATTATTTGAGGATTAGAAGAATCATTTAAAGAATCCTTTGAATCTTTTGATTTTTTTGATTTATTATTTGTTGAAGATTCATTAATTAAATTAATTAAATTATTTAATGCAAATTCACTTGCAAATATTGCAGCTGGATGACTATTTTTTAAAGATTTATTTAAAATTTTTTGTTGATGTTGAATATTTTCAAGAATATTAAGTACAGATTCTTGAGCTCTCTTTCTAACTTTTGGTCTCGGATCTAAAGATAAATCTAATAAAGCAGAAAGTGCTCTTTTTGGAGAAATTTTATAATCATTTGAATTATTCCAAGATTTTAAATCTTGAGCTTTTAATAAAGATTCTAAAAATCCTATACTTGATCTAATTAATGGAGCATCGGATGAATCATTTGTTAAAGCTGGTGCAATTCTAATTAAAATATCACTAAATTTAGATTTTAATAAATTTTTTGAAGTATATTGAGATATTAAATCAAGGAAATATAAAGCACAAGTTGCTAACTCTAAATCTTTAATTTCATCATTTATACAACATTGATCTAAAAGTGTTAAGAATGAAACAAAATATGTAATTGGTGTAGTATTTTGATTTTGATCTTTTAAATTTTCTTCAATTGTTTGTAAAACAACTGCTAATTTTTTTTGATTTTCAAGTTTTGAATTAATTTGAGATCTAATTTTAGCCAATTTATCATCCATCTCCATCAATTCGATGAGATGGTCTGTCCTAGCTTCGTTGACGGTAGACATGGTTCCAATGGGTCTTCCTTTCTTGCTTTCTTTCTTAAAAAGTAGTATAATATATGTGTATCTTAATAGGAAAATTTGAAGCAAAAAAAAAATTTCAAAAATTTCAAAAATTTCAAAAATTTCCGAAAAAAGCAAAAAAAGAAAAAAAGCAAAAAAATTGAAAAAACAGCTGGTGCACGGATGCGCCCGTTTTCTCTCACTTTCTTCAACTAAAAATTCAACGTGGAAAACATGAAAACGAAGATTCAAATGGACTTAGTAGTAGTATAGTGGTAGCATAGTTACTTGTTTGGAGGGGTGAATACTGTCCAGCATCCACACAACAACAATGAAGGGTCTCGTCAGAATCAGATTGGTCAGAAAGGGTAGAACCAGACAACCTGTTTACAATATCACTGTTGGAAAAAAGAGAGCTAGTTTACAAAGTGTCCCAATTGAAGTAATTGGTACTTATAATCCAGTGCCGACTAAAATTTCTCCATTAATGAAACAACAAGGTGTTATCCCAGTTAAAGATGTTAAATTAGATTTTGATAGGGCTAAATATTGGATTTCTGTTGGTGCACAACCAAGTGATACAATTGCAAATCTATTTAAAAAGGCTGGATTATTACATGATCAATGGCCAAGTCCAATAAAAGCAGCTAAAATTCCACCTAAAGTTGAAGTTTCAACTCAAGGAAAAGAATTTGCTTGAATATATATTAAGAATAAGTTTTAGTTTCTATAAATCTTTTTATAAAATCTGTACATAATAATAATTAATCGTTATAAAATCATTGAAGTAAATAAGGTCTATCACTCCAAAATGAATCTTTTATTAAATCACAATGATATTGTTTTATTTCTGTCTTCTTAGATCGTTTTATAAGTCTAATTAAACATTCATTTGTTGGTTGTTCTTTATATTTACTAATAGGAAAATCAATATATTCTCTTAAAAATATTGTCCCCTTTTTATACATTTCTGGTAAATCATTATAATTAATTCCAAATTCTTTAAATAAAATTTCATTCTTATCTGAACTAAGTGTACCAATTAATTTATTCTCAGCTTCTTTCGTTGTCATATTACCTTTAATTACTAAATTCCAAAATGTTGTATTATATAAATTATTAATATGACAATCAACTTGTCTCCATTTAAAATAATCAATAACATTTAAATCATTGGGATATACAATTGCACGTGCATCAAATGTTGGTAATCTTTCAATATTTAATGGTTTGCTTGAATTTAATTTATTCCAATAATATTGATAATTTGCACTAAAACTTGATGAAAATGTTGTTATTAATTTAAATTCTCTACGATCAAATAATTGACAATCTTTTCTTAATAAAAATGAATATTCATCAGAATCTCCATATGCCATTATAATATCTGGAATTGTTTTCATTAATTGTTTTGCTGATTCATTCATAACATTTAATGCAATTTCATCATTTGGTTTTTCAAATTCATAAAAATCTGAAAATTTATGAAATCCTCTACCATCAACTCTAATGACAATATGAGTTTGTGGAAGAAGTATATTCTCCCTTTCAAATGTTCTAACGTATTCAAATCTTGAATTGGCCATATGTGATGATATAATTATATATGTCTAATAGATAACATTTATGATATATGAAAAAAGGAAAGAAAAATAATGTATTAACTATTTATTATTCGGTACATAAGAAATTTCCATTTTAGGTGGTGCGGTTTCAATTTCAGTACATGTAGATGTAGATGTACAATTAAATTACAAATTTATAATGTTCACAATTAAAATGTACAATAGAATGTATATACATTTATAGATATGTATTTACTATATTTTATCTAAAGCTAAAAAAAAAAGAAAAAGAAGAAGGGGTGGGGAATCACATTGATCATTTTTTAATTGGAATCATCTTTTTCTTCATTAGATTCTTTCTTCGTATCATCTTCTTCAAAGATATCAGTTGAACCACTTAGATTCTCCTCAAATTTACTCTCATCATAATTCTCAGTAATTAGGAAATTAGATTTTTCTAAGAATTCTAATTGTTCTGGCATGAAATTTTCACAAAATGATTCAATATTCTTATCATTAAAAATTGAAAAAGATAATTTTTTATTACATAAATAATCATTTGCAATATTCCAAAGACTTAATTCTAAATCAACTTGATTTCTTGGAAAATCATGACCTAAAATTCTACGTCTTTTATTTGTTACTTTATTTTCACTATCTCTAATAAACATTAGTTTTCTTTCTGAAATTGAAAATGGATCAAATTTTGGATCATGACAATGATAAAATAATGGTTTTGATTTTGAAGCAGTTAATTCATCAATAAAATATTTTGAATAATCATATTTAAAATTAGTACCTTGCTTTTTAATATCATTTTTAATTTGATTTTTAATTAATCCAACATTATCCCAATCTTTAATAGGATCATATTGAACAATTGCACCATGTTCCCAAGTATCAAAATGATTATAAAATCCAAATGCACCATCAGATTTTTTATAAACTTGATAAAATGGTTTATTTAAAACATGAGCAGCAGCAATAAAAGTTTCTTTATCACCTTCACCAGCACCACCTTGAGATAATAAAGGATGATAACCAAATGGTCCATCTTTATTATAATAAAATGCTAATAAAAGTGTATTAAAATGTACATCTTTATTAATTAAAAGTTGACCTGATTCTGATGACCAATCCATTAATGTACCTTGTCTATCATGAAAATTTAAATCATAAAAAAGATCAAAATTTTCTTTATCTTCTAATTTCATTATATTAATATCTGTAAAAATATCATTTAAATGACGTATTGGTTCAGTTGTAACATTAATACCTGCAATTTCATAAAATTTTGGAGATATTGTTCTTCTCCAAAAATCAGGCCATGATAACATATGTTTTTCCTTATATAATGAACTTTTAAATAAATTTTCAGGATTATTAACAACATATGAATCAGAATCCATTAAAAATACATCTTTAAATGATGAAGCTAATAAAGCAAGTGATTTTAATTGATAACCAGAAATTTTCATTTTATCTAAAGTTTTTTTATTAAATATATTTTCCATATTAACACATTTTGCATTTAATTCTGGTAAAAGTGTGTCACATATTAAAGAATTATAATCATCCTTTGTTGGTAAAATAATTTCAACTGGTAATTGAGCACCTGCATTTCTTAAACATTTAACAGCAATTAAAGAATACCAAGAATATTTACCACCACCAACAATTGCATAACCACTACCTGAATAAAATTTTGGTTTATAATTTTTTGGTAAAGAATCTATTATATTTAAATGTTTAATTTTTAAATCATTTATAAAATCTTCTGGAAATTCAAACATATTTAATAAAAAATCTTCTGATAAAATTTCATTTGGATCTTTTTTGAAAAATACATTATCAATAGTTGGTTTACCATTATCATTTAATGACATTCTTCTTTGTAATGGATAATAAAGTTGATTTTCAATTACAATATCAAAAAATGTATCAAATAATTTTTTAGTTAAAACATTACCATGAAGAAATTCATCAACAGATACAGTATTTAAAGATTCAATATCTTCTTGTAAATAATTAAAAAGTTTTATTTTCTTTTTAGAAGATACAGAATCAGAATTTAAATTAATTGATTGTAAATGTAATTTAATATCCTTTATAGAATCTGTAGAGCCAAATTGATGTGATACAAGTACTAATAATCCGAAAAAGAGTAAACCTATTACAATGGAAACTTTTGGTAAAATAGACCTCCTGAGCAGTACCATTGTGAATGAATATATGAGATGTTTGATTGGCTATTGGTTACTAAAAGAATAGTCAAGAAATTATCCATAATTCGTAAGCTACATACATGCAGACAAAGCCATAAATTCAGAATAATGTTGTTTATTTCTCATAGCTTTAAAATTAAGTAATTAGGGGTGTGGCGGTGCCAGCTAGAAAAAAAGTTAGGGCACGTGCATGTCACGTGATGAAGCAAAAGCAGCGTCACCAGCCACTTATGGCACAAGCACCCGTACAGTGTACCTGTGTGCGTGCTTGCTGTGCCGCCAAAGAATTAATTTTTTGAAAACGTTGAAATTTCAACATGAAATTACACTAAAATGGAGAGTGATTAGTTAATATATACAGCTTTTCTGTTTTCAAACTTACATATAGACTTACTTCAAACTACATCAGCTTCATCAGGGGAAAGAACTATATTATACATTATGTCTTCTTTTGCCCCACTTATTTGCAAGAGAGCACAGAGTACTGTGACAAATGCACTCTCTGAAATTAAATCGTCTAAACAATTATTTTCTCCATCTACAATTCCATTTATTAACTCACAACCATCAGTGACATTCACATCTAGAGAATCCAAACGTCAACGTCGTCGTTTGCTTGAAAGACCAGGATTAATAGGTGTTAAAAGAGGTATGACATGTTATTTTGATAATCAAGGTCGTCGTTTACCAGCAACAATTTTAGAAATTATTCAAAATGAAGTAACATTTACAAGAACTGTTGAAAAGGAAGGTATTTATTCAATTCAAATTGGTAGTGGTTATCAAAAACCACAAAATGTTACAAAGCCAATGCTTGGACATTTTAGAAATGCAAAAGTTTCACCAAAAGAATTTTTAAAAGATTTTCAAGTTATGAAACCAGAAAATTTACTTGAATTAGGTACTGAATTAAAAGCTGATCATTTCCAAATTGGTCAATTAGTTGATGTTATATCTGTTACAAAAGGTAAAGGTATGGCTGGTGTTATGAAAAGATGGAATTTTAGTGGTGGTAATGCAACTCATGGTGCATCTTTATCTCATAGATCAGCAGGTTCAACTGGTCAAAATACTACACCTGCAAGAGTTTTGCCTGGTAAAAAAATGGCAGGTAGATTAGGTAATGAAAGAAATACAATTTTTAATTTAGAAGTTTTAGATTTAAATGCTGAAAAGGGTTATATTTTAGTTAAAGGTTGTGTTAGTGGAAGTAAAGGTAGCTTTGTAGAAATAAGAGATGCATTAAAAAAATATGGTAAACATCTCATAAATGAAGAGAAATAGAGAACCATTATGTATATACTTGTGTGAATCGTCCTGTAAATAACCAACCAATCATACATTTGTCTAGCAACGTATATAATAATAGCAGTAAATTAAATAATACTATGTAAATACTGTGTAAACACTGTGTGTGGTACGGTCATTCATCGTTCACTACCACTCCCAGCCCCAGTGAAAAGCTTGAGCCCCGCTTTATTTTATTACGTTTTACTCCGAGAGACAACACCTTATTAACCACAAACTGTTGGAAGAGTTAGTTAAATACAGGATATCTGCCAGTGGGTTAGATAGATATAGCTTGCATAACTTGTATAGTTTGTAAATACGTAGATAATGTTCTAACAACCCATATAATGACAGAATCATTAACTTACAATATCACAGGACCTATCTTTGAAATCAACATCAACAATCCTCAAAGTTTGAATTCATTCACAATTCCTGAATTTGTTAAACTTGCAAATTTATTTGACCTTGCAAATGAAAATGAAAATACAAGTGTTACATTGTTAACATCAACTGGAGATTTTTTTTCGGCAGGTGCAAATATTAAATTTGTATCAAAAATGATAAATAAATCAAAACTTGAATATTATGAAGAAATTACTTCAAAGAATATACTTTTAGTTCATACAATTTTAAATCATAAAAAATTGATTGTTGTAGCTTTGAATGGTCCTGTAATTGGTTTATCTGCTGCTTTAGTTTGTATGATGGATATTATTTATGCTTATATTCCTGATAATAATGATAATAATGATAATGATAATAGTAATAATAAATTAAAACAACCTTATATGCAATTTCCATTTGCGAGTATTGGATTAATTAATGAATGTGGTGTATCTGCTTCTTTACCTTATAGATTAGGTTTAACAAAAAGTTTAGAGGCTGTAAGTTTTGCTAAACCAATTACACTTGATGAAATGATTTCATCAGGATTTATAACAAAATCAATTAAATCGAATTCAGTTAATAATTTTAATTTACAAGTTAAAAAAAATATCTTAAAATTAGTATCAAATTTAGCAATTGATTCAATAATTGAAAATAAAAATTTAATTAGGAAAGCTTTTAATAATCAAATTAATAATCAAATTGTTAATGAAAGTATGAATGGTTTAAAAAGATGGGTTGATGAAAGACCTCAAACTGCATTTAAATTAATGGTTCAAAAAAATAACAAATCAACTAATACAATAAAAAGCAAATTTTAGTTCATTACAGTTCGTTTAATTTATTTTTTTTGTATCATAATTAAGTTAACTAACTAACTAAGTAATTAGTAATTGAAAAAATAATTTTATGATTTATATAAAAAATAACGGCTTATTAGTCGATGCGAGGTTCGAACTCGCGACCTTCCCCGTGTAAAGGGGACGTCGTAACCACTAGACCAAACGACTTAATTGGTTTTGTTTTATATTGCATAATATATCACACACAAGGATTATGTAATCCAAACTCACTGGATGAAAAAAAAAAAAACCAAAAACTTTAACCCTTCAATTATATAATTTAAGACCATGCTTTAGCAATTCCGTATCACTTTGTTTTGCGTCTTAATTGTTTTTAAAAATTAACTTGTATATGTCTCTTTTTACATTAAAACACACTTTTTGAGTTATATTTGAGTTTATAATAGGTTAAATTAATATTTTTGTATTATATTGATGTCTGATAATAACTAATAACATTAAAAACATAAAATATTGTTGTTTTATTTTGCGCACGTGACCTAACTATTGTAAATCATAAATATACTGAAAATTAAAAATTTTGGAAAGGCAGCTTGGCCGAGTGGTCTAAGGCGTCAGGTTAAGGTCCTGGTCTCTTCGGAGGCGTGGGTTCGAACCCCACAGCTGTCATTGTTTTTATTTTTTTAAACAAATTTTTGATTGTTTGTCTCTTTTCATTATTTTTGCGTAGGCGTAGTTTTAAACTTTAATAGTTGTTTTAGATTTAATTACTTTAAGGTAATCAATTATATATTACCATCAATCTTATTATTAAAAGTAATTGAAGATAAATTGTTCATTTAATGTCCAAATTTTATTTTTTGATAATAGTTTTAGTTCTATTTTCTGGATGGCTATTAATTTTTTTACTTGGTGATTTACCAAATTATCGTGGAACGATTGTTCACAAATTACATATTTTGTTAGTTGAAAAATTTACAAATTGGATTTCAAACCTTTTTGTGAAAATTGATAAAAGATTTTTTAATGGTTATTTGTCATCTGATATTTCAATTGAAAGATTCAAGTGGATTTCTGGTTGGATAATACCTTTGTTTTATTTATTAATATTTACACAAGCAATTTCATACTTTTTTCAATACACGTATTCCCAAATACTATCAATTGAACAACAGAAAAAATTTCATAGTTATTCGTTAATTAGATTTTGGATATTTATGATTCCTGCAATTTTTTGTAATTATTTTTCCTTTATATTAGCAGTGGTATCAGACCCAGGATATCTAACTGATAATGATTTAACTTATAATAAATCTACAAAAATTCAATCAGAATTTCCATATGATAATTTAATTTACTATGAAACTCAATGTTCAACATGTAAATTTAACAAACCATCCAGAAGTAAACATTGTTCAGTATGTGATAAATGTGTATTGATGTTTGATCATCATTGTGTTTGGTTAAATAATGATGTCGCTTATTATACGTATCGTTGGTTCTTATTATTCTTATTCTCAATGTGTTATATTATTATCTATGGAGGATATTTATGCTTCTACAGTTTAAATTTATTTATGAAATATTCAGATGATATACCTAAGAATATTCATAAATTACCATTTTTTAGAAAATATTGGTTATTGATCAAACAAACTAATTTTGCTAATGAAGTTTCCGGAACAATATTATTGTTATGTATACTTATTTTCCCATTAATTGCCTTTTTTTTCGGTGAAAATTTATGGTCAATTTATCTTGGTGTAACCACAAATGAGACTGGTAAATGGAGTTATATTAATCAATTGATTGAACACGAACTTTTGTATGAATTTATACCGAAAAATGGTGATCTTCACACTTTTTTAATATTAAATGGAAAATTAGCTAATGGTTCTATACAGTTTGTGACTTTAAAAGAAAAAACACCATTTAACAGTTCTATAGGTGGTAATTTGAAACAGATTAAAGGATGGTCAGATATGGACAATATTTATGATAAAGGATTTTGGAATAATTTTTTTCAACGCATGTTTCCAAAAAAGCTTTAACGGGGGTAAGCAAGTTTAACAGAATTATTTGTAATTTATTTTAATAGAATATTGTAATATTACTTATAAAAAGTAGTTATATATCTTACAGGGAAATTTATAAAGAAAAACAAGTAGAAAAAATTCAAATAGTTGAGACAGGATGATCAAAGAAAAAAACATTGTAAACAATTGCTCATAATTGATCTGATAAGTTACTCAACAAGCTTCTTGCATTGGTCAGCTCTGGTAAATCAATACTAGTTCTTACATTTTCAAGACTGACACCTCTAGCTTCTACGTCATCCGCATCACGTAGATTAATACTCCTCTTAGTTTTGGCAAAACTATCATCAATGTTTTGCTGATTTTTCACAGAAAAGCTAGGACTTGTCATGGAACCATCAGGATTTATATGACCCTTTTGAAAATCCATTTCAATTTCTTCAGTGGCTAAACTTTCAACAGATGGATTCATAGGAATTGAAGGTGAAAATGTGTTTGATTTTCCACTAAATATACGCTTAAATGTATTTTTACGGCTACCACCAGTACCATTGATAGAATCTCTATAAGAAGGACCAGGAGCTGGGAAATCAACAGGTGAAATATGTGATTCTAAAGTATGAGTTTGTGAATATTTAGAAATGATAGGTCTATTAGGATCAGTTGGGTCATAATCTCTTGGATATTGTTTAAAATCACCTCTATCAACACATTCTCTAATGATTTCAATATCCTTTGGATACAAGACAGAAACTGCAAAATCATAAGCAAAACGTGGTAACATACACATAAGAACACCAATGAAAAAACATGCCCAAAACGATGGTGCACCATAAAGACGTGCTGCAACTTTGTAAAATTCAGAAGAGTTAGTTGAAGAAGACCAAACACCAGTCCATCCAAATAAAAGAATATTAGAAATGAAGTTTATAAAACATGATAACCAGTCCCATCTATTTTGTCTTAACATAATATAAGTGTTACATGACACAATAGCAATTGATGCAACAATAGCACCAAAGTAAAATCTGTGATCTAATTGTAAACCAATGTTTGAAACAATACCATTCTTATAATAAAGGAAATATGGATAAAAGAAGGAGATAATAGATTGATAAAAACCATCAACCATATACCAGTAGAATTTTTCAACATTCCACTCTGTTCTTAAAATACCAGTTCTGTATAATTGAGGAACTAACAATGAAATGTAATCATCAACATCTTGATCAAAAATACCCAAGAAAATAACAGGAAGAGAGGTAAATGCTAAGTTATAGAACATCAAATATGTATATTCAAATAAATAAGTACCATCAAAATTATCATAAATACCATACCAAAATAATGCTAATGCAAAAATGACATTTTTATAGAAGAAACATGGAATCATTTCGGCTAATCTCTTATATGACCATCTACCATGAACAAGAACCAAACGTGCCAAATATCTAAATTGACCAACAGCATAATCAGAAGACATTACAGCTTGTGTACCTTCTTCACCAGCAATACCAACACCAACATTTGCAGCTTGAATCATAGCAACATCATTGGAACCATCACCAATAGCCAATGTCATAACATCTAATGTTTCTTTAACTAATTTAACAACAGCCGCTTTTTGAGCAGGAGAGACTCTACAACATAAGACAGCCTTACATTGCTTACAAAGAAGCAAGAATTTAATTCTTAAAGAATCACCTAATGCTAGTTTTAAGGCATCACCATCAATAACAACACCAAAATTACCACTTGGAGGTTCATGAATCTTCTTCTCCTTTTCTAATTCTTCAGCTGATCCTAACATATCAAAATAATCTTCAAGATATTTTTCAAGTAAAAATTTAACCATTTCACTTTTATCACTTAATACTTCATCTTTCATATCATCAGGCACAATCTTTTCAACATCTTCACCAGATGTTTTGATGACCAACAATTGCATAGTATTTTCTAACAAGTTACAAGAAAAACCAATATTAATAGCTGTTTCAACTTTATCACCAGTTAAAACCCACAGTTTGATACCAGCTCTAGCTAATAATTGAATACAATCAGGAACACCATCTTGTAATCTATCCTCAATAGCAGTACCACCTAATAACATTAAATCTCTTTCAATAGAAGATGCAACTTCTTCCATCTTATCTTCTCTATTTTGCAATGATGAAGAAGCGGCCTTGTGACGTTTTTGCCAGTCTTGATATTGAGACCAAGTTAATTGCTTTTGAGCAATACATAATGTTCTCAAACCTTCTGTTGCAAATTGTTCTAAATGAATAGCTGTAGTTTCAAGTAAATTTTTATCATTTTTATCACTTAAACGGGAGTAGATAATAGAATCTGCACCCTTACAAATCAACAAAGCTCTAGGTTCACCACCTGGGGTAACTGGTGGTAATTTAATAATCGCACTCATTCTCTTTCTTGTAGAATTAAATTCTAAGATATTCAAAATCTGATATTCCTTTTCATCACCTTGAACATTTAAAATCAATCCATTTTTAGTACGATTAACAAACGAAAAACCAACATCTCTAGCAGTTCCAACAAGAGCAGCTTCATCAGGAGATTGAGCACGTAATTCAAATTTACTTGGATCTTTTTCTGATCTCTCAGTTAAAACAGAATGACAAAGAGATAATGCTAACATAAAATTTTCATCAGCTTGCTTTTGAATATCACCACTTTTACCTTTTAAATCTTCAGCAAATTTCTTGGAAATAAATGTCAAATCATCTTCAATTGTATCAGAAACAGCATTTTTATTAATTTCTTTTAACATTTTTATCATTTCAATCTTATCAGAAGCAATTCCATTTCTTTCAGCAATAGCTTCTTCATCAACATTAATGCCTTGTCTTCTTCTAATTTCCATATAAGCTTCAGTATATGCTCTACCATAATTAACACCATTAATTGTACATTTTTTAAATTCCATAATATTCTGAGTTAAAGTACCAGTTTTATCACTAAAAATATATTCGATTTGACCTAAATCATCAGAGATATTCCAAGATTTAGGAACACAAGGATAATCTAATTTTTCATAGTACATTTTAACATCTGAATAAATAAAAAAAGCTTGAGCTGTTTTAATAATTTCAACTGAAATATAAAGAGAAATTGGAACCAATGATTGATATAAAATGACAGCAACAAAAAAACTGACCACACCATTAACAGCAGCTGAACCTACAGCATTTCCATATTCAAAATATGTTCTAGAAACATTGGAAGAATCATAATAAACACCATTGACAATAGCAGAAACAAAACAAAGGATAAATAATAAGATAAAATTTAAAATAACAGACCAGTTTAAGTCTTTTGCAATTCTTGATTTTTTTGTTGGTGTAATACCTGCATTAAGCATAATTTTAGTATCATTACCAGTAAATGCAACAATACCAACAACCCATTTAGTATTTCTTAAAGAACATCCTCTTAATAACATATTATTGATATTAACAGGTTCATTACAAATTTCACCACGTTCATCATCACCATTTGCGTAATAATTCAGGTTTCCTTCATAACTATATAAATTTGATTTTGGACCTTCACTTTCTAACCAAAATTTACATTTAGCTAGATCATCAACAGAGATTAAATCACCATGGGAACATTTTAATGCTTGTTTAATTTTTAAATTTGTTTCACCATCTAAATTTTTAGTTTCAACATAACACGCACCATCAGAATCAGAAGTAGAAAGAATAACAATATCAACGGGAATTGAATCATTGTTTTTAATTTTAACAATATCACCAACATGAATATTTTTCCAATATTCTTTTTTAAAAGTTGGATGTGCAATATAATTATCATTAAAAGATGAAACAAAAGGAAGCATATCATTAACATTATTTGAATCATTTTGATCATTATCTTCAAGAGTAATTGGATCACTAAATGGATTTAAATCATCAGTATCTTGAATATTAATATTATTATTATTATTTCTATTTTGTTGTAAACTTCTTCTATAATCTATACTATCTAATGATTTTTTTGGATATGCAGGATCTTCAGCCAATGGATCAACTAATTTTTGATTTTTTATTGCTCTAAAAATAGCCATCATAAGTCTTGTTGTTGCCTTTTTCAATTGTCTCCATAAACTAATATTTTCACCATTAAAATTTGGATTATCCATACCTTTTAAAACATGAGTAATTTGATTATTAACTTCCAGATCTAATACAGTTCTTCTAGAATCTTCCAAAGCATCTTTAAAAGCAGTAATGACAATAATGACAATTAAAGGAACTGAAGAAAGAGCAGGATTTGGAACACCAAAAATTTCAAAAGCACCTAAAATATTCATTGCTAAGAAATAAATATTAGCAACATTACCAAATTGATAATATAAATTTTTTGGAATAAAAGTAATTGGAGTATATTTAGTTGTTCTAATTTTATTTCTTGAATATTTTTGAGGTTTCCCTTCATCATCTAAAGCAGTTGCGGGCAGTGGTAAATTCCAATATATTTCTCTCTTTTTATGAGAAAGATCTTTTTCATCTTTATTAGAATTATCAAACAAATGTTCATCATCATCATCATCATCTTGTTTTGGGAAAAATTGAGGTGGTAAAGAACTTTCTAAAACTTTCTTTAAAGTTTTATTTCTTGTTAAAGGTCTACCATCCTTTTTACGTTGAGTACCCCATCTATGTCTTTCAAAAGTTGTTTTACCTCTTTTTAAATCATTATCAGTTTTATTAAAATTATTTTTAAAATCACTATTTAATTCACCTAAATCATCAAAACTTTCTTCTACTTCATCAAAATCAATTTTATCATTATTGATATTTGAAGATTTTAAATTTAACTGACCATATAAATTTGGAGCAGTTAATGAAGATGAACGATTATTACTTAAAGCTGAAGAATCTTGTAAAATCATTGGAGTTTTACCTATAGAATTTGCATCTTCAAAATCATCATCACCTGCTTTAGAAGAAGAGGTTGAATATCCTGAAAAGTGTCGTTTATTATTATTATTATTATTTAGATTTGATTTGTAACCCATTGATGGAGAAGGTAATTGATTTCCATCAGCATCTTGAAATACATATTTATCATCAAATGGACTATTATATCCATTTCCGTTTTGACCGGACATTTTGGAATTTAATAAAAATAGACTGTTTGATATGAAATTGGATAATATGAAAAAAAATTAATGAAATAAATAGATAAATAAATGAATGAATGAATGAGTAAATAAACAAATAAGTTAAATACGCAGATGAATAAATGGATTTATGCACTATTATATATATATGATGAATATATATCAAGAAGAAAATAGAATGTTAGTATTCTATGGAAATAATAAAATTCAACAACAAAATTGATTAGATGAGCCTATAATGAAAATATAATTGGAAGGCAGAAAAAATAGGATATACGTACCAATTGACTATATATGTAATGTACAGTCTTCCTTTTTATGATTTGATAATGGATCTTTATCAAAGATCCAAGGCTCTTATAAGATAAATTGTTTTGTTATATGTATATGTGATTTGCAATATGAAAATCACAGTAAGTGTTTGCGATTGAAGTATATATTATATTCTAGAGAGATGGAGTGGGGGGCGAAGGGTTGTTTTTCTGAGAATATATAGATATATGCACTCTATTGTATATTATGGAATGTAGTGACACAGGACAACAGTAGGAAAGCAATTGGAATAGCTTGCAGAGGCCCGATGGATTGTTTGTGTCTGTGATGAACACCCTTCTGAGCAGATCAACGTGGAGAATGGGTGGATGAATAATGGATAATGGATACATGAATGAAGGAATACACGGTGTACACCACAACCACAACCACCCCTTCTCAGCAGCAGTTGCGCTTTGATTGGTGTAGTATTTGTAATGCGCAGTTTCTGCTTACTTAATTCTTAATTCCGCTCCGCACTCGGCAGGCCCGACGCGTCGATCGGCTGGAATTTGAGGCTCAGATGTGCATTGCATTTGCATTTGCATTTGCATTGCATTTGAGGCTCATTTACAGTTTACATCTACAACAGATTTGGAGGCTCTGTTTCCAGAATGATGTTGTTGCTTGTTTACGGTTTATCCTTAAACGCACATACACCAGCACTGCAAATACATGTCTGCTGGTATCTCTATCTCAAATGAAAACAACTCCAACAAACGAGCTTACGAAAGCTCAGACAACCAGATAAAAATACCAAGGAACTCCTTTACTGCATTCAGGCTAAAATATTGTGATAGTTTGGAACTTTATAATACATCAACAGTGGTATTCTTAGGTAACATACCACCTGCATGGATCTTAGATAAGAAATCAATATTATTCGCAAAATTTCATCGTCTAGATAGTATCAATTCTATACAAAAGCAACATCCTGAACATACCACTTTGAAAAAATTTGAAACTCAATCTAAATTTGCCAATACAGAATTTTCAAATGTTATCTCAAGTTCAGATATAGATAATCAACATAATTCTTTAAAAAATAAATTTATATCAAAATTTTTACATTCACCAAATATTCATTTAAAAACAAATGATTCATCACCATATGATATCACCATTAATTCATTATTAAAATCTAAATCTAATCCTTCAACTTATTTAGTTAATGTTGAAGGAAATGATCATCATCCAAATGACAATTCCAAACATAATAAATCTTTACATTCCAATTTTGTAAATACTATATTCAATTCTGTTCACTTTAATATACCCAGAGAATCACATCAAGATAAAAATATGCAATTTCATTTGTTTATGAATAATAATTTAGATAGTGAAAGTGAAATTTCAAATGAATCATATGAATCAAGTGAAAATGATAACGATTCAGCTGATAATTTAGATGATAATATAGATAACAATAGTTTGACACCATCTTTTAATCCGATCCCAATTTTAAATAATAATGATCAACAATCAATCTTAAGCCCAAATCAATCTTTCTTAAAACAAAATTCAACTTCAACAATAACAAATGGAAACAACACAATAATTAATGAAAATAACCCAAAACTATCTTCTCAAATGCCTGAATCATTACGAATATTTTTTGAGAAACCAAATGATATAAAACAAGAAATTTTAAAAGATGAAATTGATAATGCAATGATTTCATTACAAAAAAATTATACTGAAATTAATGATAGATCAGATACTGATACAGATAATGATTCATTTACCACAGCTTCTGAAATTCCTTTGGACTCTATCATTAATAATTCAAATAATAAAATTAATAATTCAATAAACAAACAAGATTCTAGTATACGTGAACACAAGTCAGTTTCTTTTGATACATTACCACTTCAATCTCCTTTTAAAAAGATACCTCGATCTGTAAAAATGAATAATGCTACAAGTATGTATACTTTACAATCAAAAAGATTATTATTAGATAAACAAACACCTTTTCCTTATTCAAATGAAAAAGGTGATGAAAACAATAAGGAAGAGAATCTTTTTATTAATGAAAATAAAACTACTCATCCTAATATTACAGAAGCATATACAACTATAGATGATGATGTTGCAGAAACATATAAAATTTTAAAAACTAAAACTCTTGGTGCTAAGTTGGGTTTAAGTGGTGAAATTGATAAATTTGAACATAAAAGGAAAATGAAAAAATTATTACAAAATTTTCAAGCTGGTGAAATTATCAAAATGGAAAAAATGTTGGTTATGGTTTCAACAATTGAAAAATTTAAATTAAATTCTGAATCAAAAAAAAGTTCAAGAATTTTAGAAAGATGGAGAGAATATATAACTGTTGTTAGAGCTACTAATGATTTTGATTACCCAGCAATTATTCAATTTTTTAAAAGTAACAAAATTTTTAGGAATGATGACTCAAGTAAATTGAAAAAGGAAATTTATGAAGAAGTATTAGATAAACAAAGAAAAGAAGATGAAGAAGAAGAAAAAGAAGAAGAAGAAGAAGAAGAAGATGATGATGATGAACCGAAAAAGTATGTCAGTGATGAAGAAAAAGAAGGTTCTTCCAAATTTGGTGGAAATACAATCGATGAAGAATTAGATCATTTTGATGAAAAAAATCGTACTTTGATGGATGAAAATAAAAATTCAACTTTGAGATCGACAATAGCTAAATTCAAAAATAATAAGGATGAAAAAGATTTTATAAGGAAAAAAAATATTGAGAAATCAAATCCAAATAGAGAAAATAAATCTTATAAAAAAGATAAAAATTGTCACTTTTCATTTGTTTTGTCACGGCGTGATGTCAATGTAAATTTTGCAAACCTTTTAGATAAAAGTATAAGAATCACTAAGGAGAAAAGAAGTTGTACTTTGATGTATACACTGTTGGCACATTCAACATCATCAGCTATTGTTTGGTTAAGTTTCTTAAGACAACTTTTAAATTCCAATCATCAAAAAGATGGTTCTAATGCATTATTAGTCAGTATTCCATCTTTAGATATATCTTTTACAATTACTGGTGTGAAAACATTTTATAAAACCTATATTGCTGAGCATGCAATGATGTCAGATTATATCAATATCAAATATTCAGAAAATGGTTATATTTACCCACACATTAAATCATTTAATAGTATTTTAGATTTGATTGAAAAAAAAGTTACTGATTTAGAAAAATATGGTAAATTACCAAATAATGCAATGGCAAAGGAATTTTTAACTAGAATTAAAACTGATAGATCATTTTTAGCATTGAGTTTTAGGAAATATGATAGATTAGAATGGATATTAGGTGAAAGTGAATCTTTAATTCAAATCTTATGGAATATTTATGCTTCATCATATGAATTAGAATTGAGAGAATTTCAACATGAATCTCATATTTTAAGTGATATGTCACAAATTGAACCATTACCAATTGAAGGTTTTGTAACAAAATTATCTAATAGAAGAGGTAAATTAACATCAAAAATTGGTAGACAATATTATAAAATACTGTATGCATTCACAGTTGAAAATTTATTATTTTTTCAAGATTTTTTTGATGCTGTTCCAATTTTACCTAATTGTGAAAAATCTCAGCGTCATTTAATATCACCTGCTGGTGATATATTAGACTTGAAAGAGTTAGAAAAAGCAGCAACATTTGATCCAATTGTTTATCAAAATACTCCATATCCAAGAACTGCTCATCATATTAAGTGGTTAAAACCTGGAATTTCATTAGAAGAATATGCTGATAAGGATGCTAATGCATTATACGAAGCTGAAAGACGTGCATGTATGATATCAAATGCCAGTGAAATTGTTGATCTTTGTAAAATTACAGATATTAAACTTGTACCAAAAGAAGATATCAGCCTTATTGTTCGAGCTGCATGTCATGTAACTTGGAAACATTCTAACGGAGATGAAAAAGAAACTATTTCAAATGAACATAAAAATTCATTATTTAAAACTTTATCCAGAAAAGGTTTAATTGAAGATGATGAATATATAGAAAATTGTTTCGAATTAGTTATGGATAATGGATCTATATTAAGAATTCAAGTTTCTACTAAAACTATTAGGAATGAATGGGCAAAGAATTTGAGTAAGTTAAGCGAATATTGGACTTTAAAGAAAAAAGAAGACTTAATTAGACATGTCGTTTTAAAAGAAAAAAATTTAAAATTGATGAATGATAAAAATGATGATTGTTATGAATCTTTGATTGCAAATGAAAATGGAACAAGTTGTCCTAAATGGGAACTATCCAAAGCTTATACTGATACTCAACTGTATAGTATTTCATCATATGTTTTGGATAAACCTGTTTTGATGGAGGGTTATTTATATTGTAAGAAATTTAAGAGTAGACAATTTAAAATGTTTTATGCTGTTATGAGTCCTGGATTTTTTGTTGTTTATGATATTTTTCAAAGATCAAAGGGAAAAGGTATTGCTAGAAATTCTGCTTATTATCGTAGATTTGCTTCTATTTCGTTAGCTAGTTGTTATGTTTTTGCAAATACTAGTAAATCAAATACCGATACTAAAGATCAAGCATTTTTTAGTTTATCGTCAGGTGAAGATGGTTTACCAAGAGTATATGGTGATGGATGGAGAAGTAGTGAATCAATTTATGAACGATCTTTTACATTGTGGTTTGGATCAAAAAAAATAATGATGAAGAATATGAAGGAGAAAAAAGGTTTACGACTAAATAATGATGAAGGGAAAAATTCAATGTCTAGTGAGTCAAAAAAATCTTTTATGATTAATGATAATGATAAATCATCTAATCTTTTAATTTCATCAAAAGGAAAGACTCGAAACAAAATTTTAGATAAGTTTGGAAAAGGGAAATTAAAGAAAAAACATGAATCTTTAGGAAAGAGTTTAAATAGAGAGATAGTTTCCGATTCAAGTGAAGAGATTAGCGATGAAGATGAGGACAATGAAGAAAAGAGTCAATTTCCATTTCAATACGAATCCGAATCCGAATCCGAATCAGATTCGGAAAACAGTAGTATTGATAATGAAATTGCAAGGGATGTATTTAATGTTGGTAAAAATGATGAAGCAGAGAAAGTATCAAAACGTGAGTGGATTAAATCGGCATCAAAATTAGGTATAACAGGTAGGGCAATCAAGTTTTTAGCCAGGTCTAGAGTTGATAGAGATTTATGGGTTACTAGATTGATGACTGAAATTGACAGGTTTTCAATTAATAGAGATAGTGATATTAAACTGATTTGATGTTGATTATGGAGTTATATAGGGTATAATAATAGAAAATCTAATAAATGGATATATATCTGAATAGTTATAGTTGTTTAATAGAAAGGATCATAATAAAACCGATACTGTATGATATGTTTATAGAGATTAAAAATTTTATGTAAAAATCAAAAAATGAATATAACTGAGTTATAGTTATTTATTTTAAACTGCTTTCCAAACATAAACCATTTCATCCCAACCTGTACTTGAAACAAAACCTCTCCCCCAAAGTGACCAATCACAACCAAGGACAAATTCTCTATGCCTATCAAAATTACCTACAAGAGCATCTCCATGTCTCATACGCATGCTACTCATATATTTAGCATGTTCATCAGTTTGATCTTTCCAGACTTTACAAGTCATATCATAAGAACATGAAAGTAATGTATCAGAAGAATGAGGAGACCATTGAACTTTTCTAACAGCAAAATCATGACCAATTAATTTATTTATTGGAGCAGGTCCAACTTTGTTTTTTTGAGCCAGGAATGCATGTTGTAAATCAGGAATCATTCTTAAATCCCAAATTTTAATTGATTTATCAACTGAAGCAGTTGCAATTACTGTGGGCCTATATTTATTATAATCACACGAAAGAACTTCTAATCCACCATGTGATATAAAGTCCAGTGCTAATGGCTGTGATGATCTAGTATCCCAGACTTGACAATGTGATGCAGAATTAACAGATATTATAATTGATGGATCATGTGGAGAGAATGTAGCTTGATAAACACAATCATTGATATTATTTTGTACTATTGGTTTTGTCGATAATGGAGGTTGTCCATCTGGATTTAGATTGTTTAATATTGGATCTGTATTAATAGTCACATCTTTATTTGATGATAATGTTAATAATGATTGATCTCTTACTGGAGACCATACTTTGATAGTACCATCCCAAGAAGAAGAACAAAACATGGATTTATCAACCATATTCCAATAAACAGAGAAAACTTCTCTTTGATGTTCCTGAAATTTTTTAATAGGAAACTGTTGTAATGTGATATCGTAAAGTGAAATTGAACCATCACCTGAACATGTTAAAATTTGATTTTCATGTAATTCTGACCAAGAAATATCAAACAATCCATCTTGGGTATCAAAATATGTATCTTGAACTATTCTACCATCATTATTAATTGAAAGTATATAAAGTCTACCATTTCCTACCAATCCATAATTTGCCGCTGTAGCTACTGCAAGTTTATTATCATAAAATGGAGAGTATTTGCAGGAATACCCGTTATATCCTGAAGTTCTAAATGCTAACATGGTATCAATGATATATGATAATGATAATGATAATAATGGAAAAAAAAAATATTGATGATAATCTTCTTGAAAATAAATTATATATCTTCCATGTTGATGATAGTAGATACTTGGGATAATTATAGTGAAGTCAATAATTAACTCTCGCGGAGTGTGCAACTAACTAACTGGGGCAACATGAAAAAGTGAGATCATTGGGCGGGGGGAATAGTTACCGCATTTGGAAAAATATTTATGTATTATCTAGTATTATTATATTTAAAGCGTTACAAAGTATAAAAATCTACATAGCATTGTCATCATTGTTTGCTGTATGACGATGACAATGGTTCTGTCACAGGTGAAGACTTTGCATCCCAATTGATTAATGACTCTGTGGTATCTAAGGTTTTGTCATCTTTAGTTAATTCCCCTTCGTTATGAATATGGAAAAACGGAGAACTTGGCATGGTTAGTCTTGTCTTTTTGTCTTTACTACTAGATTCTTTCTTATTTTCACCATCAATACCTTTATTGATTGTGTTGACATTTGTATCATTATTAATATTGACATTGGTAGTTGATTTGTTATTACTATTATCATTATTATTATTATTATTATTATTATTATTATTATTATTATTATTATTATTATTATTTTTATTATTATTAATCAATTTAGATTCACCAGAAGATGATATTTGAATATCAAAAGCAGCAGAATTTCCAGGTGTCATTTTCAAACCATTAGGAGATTCACCGTTCTGTTGCGTTTGAGAAGTGCCAGGATCTCTTGGAGTAATTTCATATTTTTCAATATTATTAAGGTTAATACCATGAACAGCACTAGTGCCAGGAGCAATTGTTGTTGTAATATTATTTGGTATATCATCATTATTATTATTAGTGCTATTATCCACATTAAGATTAGCTCGTGACAAAATTCTTTCAATTTCTGGATCGTCACATTCAGTATGTTGATTGATAAGACCATTAGATGCACTACTAGTATTAATATCACCATCACCACTACCACCAGATGTATCATTTTCAGAGTTATCTTCTTCAAAGAAATTATAATTCCATTCATTCGTAGTACCCTTTGTTGGAGAACTTGGCTCATTTGAGAAAGATTCAATAATTCTTTGAATACTTGGAGAAAAATCATTTGTACCAAAAAGATTATGAATATGATTATCCTTTTCATTATTAATAATTTCTTTACTTTCTTTATTTGAAATTTTATTACTGTGATATATGTTAATATTTGGAGGAGGCATATTAGAAGGTGGATAATTTTCTTTATCATCATCATCAAGTGGAATTAATGTTGTATTTAATTTAGTTGCATCTAATGGAATATTATCAAAATCTCTATAATATTCTTCATTATTTTCATCAGGAGTATTATTCTTTGATTGTTGACCTTTTAAAGAAGATCCAGAAGAATTATTACCAGAAGTAACAAATTTATGATCAGGAATTCTAAACATATCTTCAATTGGATCTAATTCTGTTGATTGATTAATATGAATATTTGGAGTACTTTTGTAATTAGCAAAAGTAGATTCTAATTTTAAAAGAGCCATTAAATCTTCATTTCTAAAATTTTCAACTTCATGAATAGTTTCATATGTTTGTTTATTATTATAATTGTTATTATTATTATTAGTAATTTTATTTTTATTACTTGTATTATTTTTATTAGAAGATTTGCTTATAGTATTATTTGATAAATTAGAATTGATTTGCTTCTTTGATTTAACAGTAAAACCATTTTGTAAATTCATTGGTGAAGAAAATATTGGAGAAGAAGAAGAATTTTCTAAAATTGAAGAATTTGGATTTGAAATATTTGTAGATTTCTTCTTTTTCATTTTTTTTGAATGAGGTAAAATATTTGAAGAAGAATTTAAAGAAATCTTATTATTATAAGGATCATCAAGTAAACCTCTTGAACCCATTTCACCTCTATCACGTAAAGATTTTAAATCATTCTTTGATTGATAAAAATTACAAATTGAACATAAATAACCTGAATTTCCACAATGAAAAATTCCATCTTTATGAAATTTATAAGGTGGAGTGGAAATTGACATACAATTAACACATTTTTTTGAAGAATGTTCAAAAACAGAAGCAAGTGAAGGTGTTTTTTTATTTTTTGAAGAAACTGCATTATCACCAATTTTAACAACTGATTGAATAAAACTTTTAGTTTTTCTAGCCTTTGTTGGTTCATCATCATTATCATTATTTTTTGGAAAGTTTGAAAATCTTGAAGAAATTGGTTCACCACTAGCATCTATTTCTTCTTCTAGTTTAGAAGTTATCATATCTGATATTCTAATCCTATGAGCAAGAGAATCTTCTGTTATGAAAGGTAATGACTGTGTACGAGATGCTAATTGAGGAGCGTTATTTTTTAAATTATTAATTATAATATTATTAGAAGTAGTGATATTATTATTGGCATTATTAGAAGGAATCTTAGTAATTGAAGATTTTCTCATTTTTTTTCTCTGTTGTTGTTGATGTTGATGATGATGTTGTTGTTCTGATAAACTATTGCTGATATTGTCTTCGTATAAAGAATATGAGTCATCTTGTTTTCTTTTATTTTGAAGGATATTATCACAGTTATTGTTAATATTGTTAATATTATTATTATTAGAAGATGAAGATGTTCGACTTACAGAATGAATTGGAGATAATCTTAATTTAATATCTAAAGTATCAGTTGGAGAATTTGAACCTTGAAATAAATTAATTAAATTTGTTGATAATCTACCCGTTATTAAAGTATTTTTTGAATTATTATCATTTTGAATTTTTGAATATAAACCAGAACCAACATAAGGTTCACCATATTCTATTATATCTTTATAATAAATTGAATAATCCATACCTTTTTGAAACCATTCAGGGGATATAGATAATAAAAGATCTAAACAATCTTTAAGATTAATACAACCAATTTCTATACCATTATGAGGATGTTGATTTGGTAAAGTTATTATTTGAGCTAATATTGGCGAGTTTGATCTTGCAAGGAAAATATTTTTATCATCAAAAGTGTAAAGAACTTTTAAGTTGACATTCTTTTGAAAAGGTTGAGGCATGAGTGTGTTGTTTGAAGTCATGATTCAAATTGTAAAAGATGAGAGAAAAATAGAGTAGAGAAAAGAAGAGAAGAGTAGAGAAAAGAAGAGAAGATAAGTGAAGGAAAAGCAAGACAGAGTGAAAGGATATATAAATATAAAATGTAAGGAAAAACACTATGAATAAAGCATGAGATACTCTTTTGTACACACACAATCTAAACAATTATAGTGTTATGCAGTGTGACCTGTCAAAAGGGTGTGTAAAAGAAGGAAAGTATAGAAAACAGAAAAGAGAAAAGATCAACTCTTTCTTTGTTTTGTGTTTTGTGTGTTTTACATTTTGAACTGCCGTGCATTGTTAGTTGCTAGTTGTTAGTAGCAACTGCTAACGTGTGTCGTGTGTCGTGTGTCAATGAGATTAAAAAAATAAAAGAATAAAAAATAAAAAATAATGGAAAACGCGTCGCGCCGATCGACTCAAAGAGCACGTGACATCCAACTGATTAAAGTTGATGAGCCACAGTTCATGCGCCACATGACGTAAGCCCCGACAAATCTCCCGATTCCCCCGACTCTTCCAAGTTCCCCCGAGAGGACCCCGCATTTGAAAGACGCCCCATTCCCCGATCTGGCAGATCTCACCCCACCCGCACAGCCCTGAGCCCTGTTTTTGTTCAAACTTTTGACTTTTAAGGTTAAAATTTTAAGCCTTCAAAACTGAACCCTTTTTTTCCATTTTTTACTTTTTATATTATCATTAATTTCTATCCCTTCAAATGACTCTATTAATCATCTTAGGATAAGTCAAATATCTAACCACACACATGACCATTCGGTCAATTTTGGCTGCAGTTTCTTCCGAGATTGTTCTAATTTTAGTTCTTCTTTCTTCTTATCCTTATCTTTTATCCATTCCCTCTCATAATTGCTCATTTTTTCTGCCCCTATTTAAATAGAACTATGTTCCCTCTCCCTTCTTCTTTTTCCTTTTCTATTTCCTTCTATCTTCTATTCTTTAATTTCTCTCTTTTACATTTCAATACTATTTTCGTAAACTGTATTGCATATATATTTATAGTGTATTCATTTACTTCTTATTCCCATTACCTTATTTTATTTCACTCTTTATTACTATTTATTAAACCCTATTACTATAGTATACTACACTACACTAAACTACACTACGCTACACTAAACTACACACTTTATAACCACATAAATACACATGTCTACTAATAAAGAAAAGAAAGATTTTGATGAACAAGTTATATCAAGATATTCTTCGATGTCAACTGATTTTTCATTAGAAAATAATGCAGGTAATCAAAGTTATATGATACCAATTGATAAATGTTTGGAAATTTTTAAATCTGATAAAATTCATGGCTTATCAAATGAATCCGCAAATAATTTATTAAAAATTTATGGTTTAAATTCCTTAGGTAATAATTCAAAAATTTCAATTTTTAATATAATTATGAAACAAATTTTTAATGCAATGATAATTGTTTTATTTATTTCAATGATTATTTCATTTTCAATTAAAGATTGGATAACTGGTGGTGTAATTACTTTCATAATTTTACTTAATGTTATAATTGGTTCTCAACAAGAATTTAAAGCTGAAAAAACAATGGGTTCTTTAAAAAATTTAAGTTCACCATCTGCAATTGTTATTAGAAATGGTTCTGAAATTACAATTCCATCTGAAAATGTTGTCCCAGGTGATTTAGTAATTGTTAAAGTTGGTGATACAATCCCAGCTGATTTAAGATTAATTGAAACTCATAATTTTGAAACTGATGAAGCTTTATTAACAGGTGAATCTTTACCTGTTGCAAAAAATGCAAATGAACTTTATTCTCAAGAAATTCCAGTTGGTGATCGTTTAAATTTAGCTTATTCTTCTTCAACTGTTTCAAAAGGTAGAGCAATAGGCATTGTTGTTTTAACTGGTTTAAATACAGAAATTGGTAAAATTGCTAAAGCACTTAAAGGTGATAATAAAATTATTAAAAGAATTGATAATAAAAAAGATGCAACTTCAAAAGATTATATGAATGCAGCAAAATTTACAATTTGGAATTCAATTAGTTATGTTTTAGGTATATTAGATGGTACACCTTTAAAAATTAAATTATCTTGGTTAGCAATTTATTTATTTTGGATTGCTGTTATTTTTGCAATTGTTGTTATGGCATCACAAAAATTTAATGTTACTAAAGAAGTTGCAATTTATGCAATTTGTGTTGCACTTTCAATGATTCCTTCATCTTTAGTTGTTGTTTTAACAATTACAATGGCTGTTGGTGCAAAAGAAATGTTAAAAAGAAATGTAATTGTTAGAAAATTTGATGCATTAGAAAATTTAGGATCAGTAAATGCAATTTGTTCTGATAAAACAGGTACTTTAACTCAAGGTAGAATGATTGCAAAACAAGTTTATATACCTTTTGTTGGTACTTTTTCTGTTGAAAATTTTAATGAACCATTTAATCCAACTTTAGGTAATGTTATGTTTTCTGATTTATCTCCAACTATGATTAAAAATGAAAATTTAAAAAATGATGATAATATTTGGATTAATTTTAATCAATTTAAAGAAAAATATGATGGATCTTTAAAAATGGAAATATTTCATAAATGGTTATATACTGCATCACTTGCAAATGTTGCAAAAATTTATGAAGATATTGATGATTTAGGTGTTAAAAATTGGAAAGCAAGAGGTGATCCAACTGAAATCTCAATTCAAGTATTCGTTTCTCGTTTAGGTTTTGGTAGAGATTATTTAGTTGATGATCTTAATAAATTTAATTATCTTGCAGAATTTCCATTTGATTCATCAATTAAAAGAATGAGTTCAATTTATTTATCAAATTCTGATAATATTGAAACAATTTATACAAAAGGTGCAGTTGAAAGAATTTTAAATCTTTGTTCAACTTGGAATGATCCATTAACAGGTGAAATTACTCAAATGACAAATGAATCAATTAAATCATTAGAAAATGAAATGAATCAATTATCATCAGAAGGTTTAAGAGTTTTAGCATTTGCAACAAAAATTTCAAATGATAAAAAATTAGGTATTGAATGGCAAAAAATTGATAGAGAAAATATTGAACAAAATTTACATTTTCTTGGTTTAATTGGTATTTATGATCCTCCAAGACCAGAATCTTTACCATCTGTTAAAATGTGTCATCATGCAGGAATTTCTGTTCATATGGCAACTGGTGATCATCCATCAACTGCAAGTGCAATTGCTAAAGAAGTTGGTATTTTACCTGAAAATCTGAATATATATTCTGAAAAAGTAATTAATTCAATGGTTATGACTGCATCACAATTTGATTCTTTAAATAATGATCAAATAGATTCTTTACCTGTTTTACCATTAGTTATTGCAAGATGTGCACCACAAACAAAAGTTAGATTAGTTGATGCATTACATAGAAGAGGTCAAATTGTTGCAATGACAGGTGATGGTGTTAATGATTCACCATCATTAAAAATTTCAGATATTGGTATTGCAATGGGTAAAAATGGATCTGATGTTGCAAAAGATGCATCTGATATTGTTCTTGCAGATGATAATTTTGCGTCAATTCTTAATGCTGTTGAAGAAGGTAGAAGAATGAGTGATAATATTCAAAAATTTGTTACTCAATTATTAGCTTGTAATGTTGCACAAGCATTATTTTTATTAGTTGGTTTAGTTTTTAAAGATAAAGATGATTTTTCAGTTTTTCCATTATCTCCAGTTGAAGTTTTATGGGTTATTGTTGTAACTTCATGTTTTCCAGCAATGGGATTAGGTGTTGAAAAAGCTGCTGAAGATATAATGGATCGTCCACCAAAAGATGCAAAAGATTCTGTTTTCACTTGGGAAGTTGTTATTGATATGTTTGTTTATGGTATTGTAATGGCTGGTGCATGTATGATACCTTTTATTATTGAAATTTATGGTTACGGAAATGGTGAATTAGGTGAAAATTGTAATAGAACTGATTATTCACCTTCATGTGATTATGTTTTTAAAGCTAGATCTGCATCTTTTGTTACAATGACTTGGTGTGCATTAATTTTAGCATGGGAAGTTATACATACAAGAAGATCATTATTTTTAATGCATCCAAATTGTGAAAATCCAAAGACTCAATGGATGAAAGATTTATGGAGTAATAAATTTTTATTTTGGTCAGTAATCTTAGGTTTTATTACAATGATTCCAACTCTTTATATTCCAGTTATTAATGATTATGTCTTTTTACACAAAGGTATTTCAACAGGTTGGGCATGGGCAGTTTTATGTACTTTATTATTTTTAATTTCTTCTGAATTTTGGAAATTTTGCAAGAGACAATATTTTAAGAATGAAAAACCTCATAATCCAGAAGAAGATTTAGAAAAGAATGGTGGCAACAGTGCATTCATTTCATTTCAAGCATTGAATTCTCCTAAAGAAGAAAATTAAATAAATTATCAATTGATTTCAACTTGATTTTTTCCTAAGCATATATATTGGGTGTTTAGTTTTTTTTTATTTATTACTATTACTAGTAATCTTTTCTATTAACAAATTTATTATTCCATAATATTAATTAGTTTTATTGTTTTGCATTTTTTTTTTTGAATTTCATAGTTTTGAGTTTTGAGTTCTGAGTTTTTATTTTCATTTCTAAATTAAATAATTTTTTATATTCATATCTTTAATTAATTAATTAATTAATAATTATATTACATTATTTTAAATCTAAACTAAATTCAGTAATAATTATCTATCTAAAATATATAAAAAGCAATGAGAAGGAGTAAAAAAAAAAGAATCGGAGAAAAAACGAGATTTTAAGAATCAAAAGAAAATAAGCAAAGAAAAGAAAAAAATTAAAAGACATTAGGCTTTATTAACAGAAGCAAATGGAGGATGAATTTTAGGTATATCTTTATATCTTTTATTAACTTGTTCTCTTGAAACTTTTTTTAATTGCATAGTTTCAGCATCTTGAATCATTAAAGTTTTATAATAACTCCATCTAAATATAGTCCACCAAGTATGATAAAACTTATAATTTGGCCATAAAGTATTTGGGAATTCAATAACACTATCTTGATGACATTGCCATAACATATAATCACTTAAACGTGTATGACCTGAAGTTCTAACTAATATATCAACTTTCTCAGAAGAATCTTCATAATAAAAATTATTTTCAATTAATTTTTCATCAATTTCATCAATTAAAATTTCACCATTATTAAATTTTTCAATAATTTTATTAATTGAATACCACATATCATCTCTTGATGTATATGGGAATGCAATAAATAGAATATGTTTATTATGATGTTTTGTCTTTTCTTCAACCATTTCAATATCATCTAAAACATCTTTTGGTAAATAAGATTTATTACCAATAATTTTAACTCTAACATTATGTAAATCACACATTTGATTTTCATTTGATAAAATTGCTAATTTATATTTAAGTAATGAAAAAATTGTATCAACTTCTTCAGGTTTTCTACTAAAATTTTCAATTGAAAATGCATAAGTAGTTACATTTTTAACACCAACTCTAAAACAACAATCAAGTACCCGAACTAATGCATCAGCACCATGTTTGTGACCTTCTTTTAATGCAATACTATGATTCTTTGCATATCTTCTATTTCCATCCATTACAAATGATATATGTTTAGGAATAGGACCTGAATGAAAATAGATATAATGAAGAAAAGAGAAAATATGATGTTAGTAAATGACTGAATTATGAATATTCTCATATATATTTATAATTTTTTTTTAATCAACTAGGTTAAAGCATACCTGTTTTTAAGATATTAATCATGATGTTTTGAATTGCACCATCAAGAAGAGGGAATCCAGGAATATATTTTGTTAGTGTTAAGATGTATGAGTCCATTATTATGATTATGATTATATATATATTATCTAGTGCTTAAAAGTTAGTATAAATTATAAAAGAAATCATGAAAGAAATCATGAAAGAAATCATGAAAGAAATCATGAAAGAAATCATGAAAGAAATCATGAAAGAAATCATGAAAGAAATCATGAAAGAAATCATGAAAGAATGGTCCATTTAGAAAACTCAGATGGCTCAGCTAGCTGAGCATTTATTTTATTTTACCATCTCCGGGCTGTGCAGGGCTGTGCAGAAACAAAAAAATAAAAAAATGAGAAAATAAAAAAATTGAAACGAATGTTGAGATGTGGCGCGTGACGATGTGGCGTGTGGCGTGTGGCGTATATATATGTTGTTTGTCGTTTGTTTACTATTTATAGTAAAGTTAAAATAATTCATCATTATATAGAGTTACAAATAGTAAGGCAAAAAAAAAACATAACATAACATACATACATGATTTATATGTATATAAAAATGGAAAGAGTTAATGGTATCACAAATTTTCATATCCATCATCATAAAAAAATAAAAAATTAAAAATTAAAAATAAAAGTTGATATCAATTTAAATGAATTAATTTTAACAAAATAAAAAGTAGAAGTAGAACAAATATTTAATACAGATTATATGTAGTTTTGTCAAATTTATAATAATGCAATTGCACCTAAAGCTAATGCAAGACCAGCACCTGGAACAACAGCAGCTAAATCAGCAGCAGCTTTAGAAGTTGAAGTTGAAGCAGCAGAAGATGATGAAGAATCAGCAGAAGATTCATCAGAAGCAGATGAAACTCCACTGGATTCAGAAACACCAGCAGAAGAGGTGTGACTATGAGCACCAGAAGTTGAAGAAATAGCAGAAGAGACATCACCAGATCTTGCAGCAGAAGAAGAAGCAACATCAGAAGAAGATGCAGCAGCAGAAGTAGATGAAACAGCTGAAGATGCAGCAGCTGAAGATGCAACAGCAGCAGAAGAAGCTGGAGCAGAAGAAGATGCTTCATTAGTAGTAGTTACAGCACCATCAATATTAGATTCAAGTCTTGAAGAATACCATGGTAATTGAGTAACAAAAGAAGAAATTTCTGCTAATTCGGCAGAATCAAGTAAAGTTGTATAAGAATCATCAGTGTAAGTTTGAGCAGCTAAATATAATCTATAGAAACTTGTAATTTCTGAATTTGTAGCTGTTGCAGCATAAGATTGATATTCAAGAACATTAGAATCAACATCGTTAACTAAAGCAACAATTAAGTTTTCAGCTTTAGCAACTGCTAATAAAGCAGCAATTGAGAATGAAACTGAGTTAGATAATTGCATTATGTATGTATATATATGTGGGTTTGATGGTGTGGGTAAATACCTGTACTAGAGTCTATACAATAGAAGAAAAAAGAAGATGAAGAAAGAAGAAAGTAAACAAGAAAACAAGAAGGCAAGAAGAAGGATTAGTAATGAAGGAAGAAGGAAGAAGGAAGACGGAGAGCAACAAGTGCAATAATCTAAAACAAAACAAAGGCATAAACAAAAACAAAAACGAAGAAGGAAGAAAAAAGGCCTTGCTTATAACTTGCAACACCAGACAGAAAACGGTGAAGGGTGGAGCAAGCTTAGCAGAACATGAACATGAACATGAACACCAGATAGTGGAGAACTCTCCTACATAATTAGCAGTCTGCAGTCAACAGCTGCCTTCGGGACGGAGGGGAGTGAAGAGTGAAGTGAAGTGGAGTGGAGTGGCGTGGAGTGGAGTGGATGGTGAATGGGGGATGAAGGGCTCTACGCTTTAGGCCGTAGGCCGTGGGCCGTGGGCTGGGTGTTTTGTGTTTTGCTACTTGATAGTATACGGCAACAACAAACAATAGTTAAACGTTAAGTTTGTTAAATGTTTAATGGTGAATGATTGATGATTGATGGCTTTAAGTTCTAAGTTCTAAGTTCCAAGTCCTAAGTCTCAAGTTCCCAACTTGTCCAGCTACAAATTACTGTTGAGAGGGTTTGAAGTTCATGCTTTTGATAATTTCTAATTTCTAATTTATAAAGAATTCTACATTTTAAAATTTAAATTCTGTACATTGTACATACACGGAACAAATACTGATCAAACAATAGGAATGGAGTTTTCGTAGGGTTCCCTCGATATTAATTAAATTACTGATGATGACCGATGACCGATCTGACTATTTTTTATTTTTAATTTACTTTTGCTGTCAGCTGTCAAACCCGAAAATTGTCCCACGACCCACTTCGGACATCGGACATAACACATGACACTGACCGCTCACCGCTCACCGCTGAACCCTGGACGAAAGATCTTCTGCTTTCTGCTTTCTGCACCGCCACAGCAGAGCTGATTCGCACCGCCACATTTCTGAAACCAAGACGTCGATCGACGGACATGATTTTAGATTTTCGCATTTATTTTCATTTTCTCTCGCCTCTCTTGTGGCGACATACTAATAAGCAGAAGCTAACATGATTTTTGGTGATTGATTTGCCCCCCCATTCATTCATTCATTTATACCCTAATCATTGACACCAATTAATTTAATAAATATACAATCTTAACCAAAAAAAAAAAGAAAACAATGTTTTTAACAAGAAGTGAATATGATCGTGGTGTTTCAACCTTTTCACCAGAAGGTCGTCTTTTTCAAGTTGAATATTCACTCGAAGCAATTAAATTAGGTTCAACTGCAATTGGTATAGCAACTAGTGAAGGTGTTATATTAAGTGTTGAAAAACGTGTATCATCAACTTTATTAGAAAGTGATAGTATTGAAAAAATTATGGAAATTGATACTCATATAGGTTGTGCAATGTCAGGTTTAACAGCTGATGCAAGATCAATGATTGATCATGCTCGTGTTGCATCTGTTCAACATGATTTATATTATAATGAACAAATATCAGTTGAATCTTTAACTCAATCTGTTTGTGATTTAGCTTTAAGATTTGGTGAAGGTGCATCTGGTGAAAAAAGATTAATGTCAAGACCTTTTGGTGTCGCTTTATTAATTGCTGGTTATGATAATGATAAAGGTCCTCAATTATATCATGCTGAACCTTCAGGTACTTTTTATAGATATGATGCAAAGGCAATTGGATCGGGTTCTGAAGGTGCACAAACAGAATTACAAAATGAATATCATAAATCTTTAACTTTAAAAGAAGCAGAAATCTTATCTTTAAAAGTTCTTAAACAAGTAATGGAAGAAAAATTAGATTCAAATAATACTCAATTGGCAAGTGTAACTAAAGAAGGTGGATTTAGAATTTATTCAGATGAAGAAGTCGCAAAAATTATAGATTTAGTAAAAGAACAAGAACGTGATGATCAAAAAATGGATGAAGAATAATTCTTTTAATTAATTATTTATTTAATATCTGTCTATGTTTATCTATTTAATCTCTAATATAATCTTATCGAAAACAAAACAAAATAAAACAAAATAAATTAAAATAAAATTTAGTAAAATACAATCTACAAATTATTATTGTATAAATATCAAACATTTAAGTTCTTTTCATTTTTTTATATCTATATAATCTACAGTAATAGTATACACAACTAACATAATCACATTTATCTCTTAGTTAAAATATCCAAACAATGAGAATATTCTGGGAAATCTTTTAATTTTGCAATAACAGATTTTTCAAGTTTATTAGCATTTTTATAAAATGTAGTATTTTCTCCATTATATTGACGACAATTATTAAAAATTAATTTACAATCATAAACAAAATCATCCATTGATTCATATGCATCATTCTCTAATTTTACTTCCATAGTACTTAAATCCATTGGTTCTTTAATTACTTCATAATAATCAGGAACTTCTTGTCTATTAACAGGTTGTAAAAATGGCCAATTTGAAGGATGATTTTGCATTTCTGTTAATATTGTTAACATTGCAATATGATGAGGCCCTCTCTTTGGTTTTTGAGCTAAATCATCCATTTCTCTAGTCCATCCAGCTTCAATAATTCCAGGTATATCAAATGGATTTAATGGTTTAAATCCTTCAGTTTTAAAATGTTCTAATCCTTTATGAACAACATGTGATTTACCAATTGATCTAATTTTACGTAAAATTGCAGCTTTTTGAAGTGATAAAATTTTTGGACTATCCAAATATCGAATTTTAGGTAACATTGTACATTGCATTAATGTACCACCTTCATAATCTTTAATATAACCCATCCAAACATTTTTTGGTAATGTGATTTCTTTTGTAAAACCTTGCTTTTTAAAATATCCAATAGCATAATTATCTGCATATGTTAAAAAATATTTAATCTTTGTAGTATTTCTAACATAATCTTTTAAATGATTCATTAAATGAGCACCATAACCTCTAACTTGTTCTGTTGATGAAATTGCACAAAAAACAATTTCTGCAAATTCATGACTTTCAAAAGGTCGAATTGTAATACCACCAACAACAGTTAATGGTTTTCTAACAACTGCAATTGATACATGTGATCTATCATAAACTAATCTAGCAATATAAGCTTTAGGCATTTCTGGTAATTGTTTTTGAAAAATATTTTTTAAACCAGTTAAAACAATCATATTATCATGTGTATCATCATTATTTACAACACGAAATTCAATCTTACCTTCTTTTTCTTCAATAACAGAAGGTCGATCTTTATATGTATAGGTATATCCATCGAATTCATATGAATGCAATCTCTTTTTTTCTTCTGCATCTAAATCTTCATTCTCATTCTCATCATCATCTTCATTATTATCACCAGGATCTTTTTTATCGATATTTTGTTCATCCCCTTTGGGATCATTATCATTATTATCATTATTATCATTATTATCATTATTATCACTATTATTCTTATCATCGTTATCATTATCACCATCACCGTCATCATCATCATTATTATTGCTATCGATTTTATTATTTTTGATTTTATCATTTGGTGATTCTTTGATATTTTTGTTGTTATCTTCATTATCTTCATTATTTTCTTCTTTGTTATCTTTTATCTTTTCATTATTATCTATATTTTTTGAATCATCATTTAATTCAATTTTATTTTCTTCATCTTCATGATCATCTATACTATTATCATTCTTTTCTATCTCCAATTCATTATCTTCTTTGATATTGTTATCGGAATTACCTTGATTGTTAATTTCTAATTTCACACGTTTGGCATTATTCTCCTCAAATGTCGTTAAATTTATATTATCTCCTTTTCTTTTCGCAGGAGGCATCACAATAGCAATGATTATAAATAATAAGAGTAATTATAATATTAATATCAATCTCTGTACTGGATATATCAGCACTTTTGTTATGTCTCTATGCCATCTATTCTTCCTCCTACTTGCATTGTTTGATTAATCTTCTTGTCTCTGTCTCTCTTGCAATCTCAGATTTCAAATTAAATTTCAAATTTCAGCAAAATTCCCCAAAGTCGCGTCGATCGACGAATGGAGAGAAGTCAGAAAAAAATTAGTGAAATTTATTAGTGAAAATTGAAAAATTAAAAAAAATGGGAAAAAAATAAAAAATTCACGGATTAAGAAAAGATTTATATACATGATTGCAGTAATTGAATAGAAATGAATAATAGTAATGATAATAGTAGCATGTACATTTTCATTAATTGATTGCCTTTTCTTTTACGGTTTCATTCTGACTATCTTCTTTAGACAACATCAATTCACCAAGATTGAAGTCTTATAAGCTCAAAGATGACTTCTTTAACAGATAAAATGATTATTTTACCTGGCTCTCAAGCTTTATCAAATTTTAGAGTTTCAAATTTAATCTCCGATATTGATAATTCTGTTAATTCTTCTGTTGTTACTGATGTTAGATCTTGTCAAATCCATTATATTCATACTAAGAATGAATTAGATGAACAAACAATTAATAAATTAAAAACTTTATTAAAATATGATAATGAATTAGATTTATCTGATGAAAAGAATAAATTATTATTTAATTTAGTTAAATTAGATGGTGATAATTCTGATTCAATTAAAGAAATAAAACAATCTTTAGATTCGGATACTTATTTAATTAGAATTTTACCAAGATCAGGTACAATTTCACCTTGGTCATCTAAAGCAACTAATATTATTGAAGTTTGTGGTTTAGGTAATAAAATTGAAAGAGTTGAAAGAGGTATGGCAGTACTTTTAAGTGTTAGACCAGGATTCCCAATTATTGAATGTTTTCAAAAACAACAATTTTCTTCATTTGCTTCTGTTTATGATAGAATGACTCAATCTTTATATATTAATGAATCTATTCCAAAATATAATGATTTATTTGAAGATAATGATCCAAAACCTTTAGTTCATATTGATATAATTGATTCAAAAGAAAATTTAATTAAAGCTAATAAAGATTTAGGTTTAGCATTAGATTCAGGTGAAATTTCTTATTTAATTGATGCTTTTAAAAATACTTTAAATAGAAATCCAACTGATGTTGAATTATTTATGTTTGCTCAAGTTAATTCTGAACATTGTAGACATAAAATTTTTAATGCTGATTGGAATATTGATAATGTTAAAAAAGATATGTCTTTATTTCAAATGATTAGAAATACTCATCAATTAAATCCACAATATACTATTTCTGCTTATTCTGATAATGCAGCAGTTTTTGAAGGTTCTCCAGCTTATGTATTTACCCCAAATATTGAAAAGAAAAATGTTTGGACTTCAACTAAAGAAACTGTTCATACTTTAATTAAAGTTGAAACTCATAATCATCCAACTGCTGTTTCTCCATTTCCTGGTGCCGCAACTGGTTCTGGTGGTGAAATAAGAGATGAAGGTGCTGTTGGTAGAGGTTCAAAATCAAAATGTGGTTTATCAGGTTTTAGTGTATCTGACTTACATATTCCAGATTTAAAACAACCATGGGAATTAAAAATTGGTAAACCAAATCATATTGCATCTCCATTAGATATTATGATCGAAGCACCATTAGGTTCTGCTGCTTTTAATAATGAATTTGGTAGACCATGTATTACTGGTTATTTTAGAACTTTAACTACTTCTGTTAAAAATAAAGAAGGTAAAGAAGAAATTAGAGGTTTCCATAAACCAATTATGATTGCTGGTGGTATGGGTGCAATTAGACCTCAATTATCATTAAAATCTGATTTTAAAATTACTCCAGGTTCTGCAATTATTGTTTTAGGTGGTCAATCAATGTTAATTGGTTTAGGTGGTGGTGCTGCATCATCTGTTGCATCTGGTGAAGGTTCTGCTGATTTAGATTTTGCATCTGTTCAAAGAGGTAACCCAGAAATGCAAAGAAGAGCTCAACAAGTTATTGATGCTTGTAATAGTTTAAGTATTGAATCTCCAATTCAATGTATTCATGATGTTGGTGCTGGTGGTTTATCTAATGCATTACCAGAATTAGTTCATGATAATGGTTTAGGTGCTAAATTTGAATTGAGAGATATTTTATGTTTAGAACCAGGTATGTCTCCAATGGAATTATGGTGTAATGAATCACAAGAAAGATATGTTTTAGGTGTTGCTCAAAATAATTTAGAATTATTTAAGAAAATTTGTGAAAGAGAAAGATGTCCATTTGCAGTTGTTGGTACTGCAACTAGTGAACAAAGATTAATTTTAACTGATAAATTATTAGGTACTACTCCAATTGATTTAGAAATGTCATTATTATTTGGTAAACCACCAAAAATGTCTAGAACTGATATTACAAAGAAATTAGATCTTTCTCCAGTTGATTTATCTAATGTCAATGTAACTGATGCATTATCAAGAGTTTTACAATTACCAGCTGTTGGTTCTAAATCTTTCCTTATTACAATTGCTGATAGATCTGTTACTGGATTAATTGATAGAGATCAATTTGTTGGTCCATGGCAAGTACCTGTTGCAGATGTTGGTGTTACTTGTACTTCTTTAGGTGACGAATTAATTAAAACAGGTGAAGCTTTAGCTATGGGTGAAAAGCCATCTATTGCAATTATTGATGCTGCATCTTCTGCAAAAATGTGTATTGCTGAATCATTATTAAATCTTGCTGCTGCTGATATTAAAACTTTAGATATGGTTAAAATTTCCGCCAATTGGATGTCTTCTGCTTCTACTGCAGGTGAAGGTAGTGCATTATATCAAGCTGTTCAAGCTATTTCATTAGATTTATGTCCAGCTTTAGGTGTTTCAATTCCAGTTGGTAAAGATTCTATGTCTATGAAGATGACATGGGATGATAATACTGTTATGGCACCATTATCATTAATTATTACATCTTTCTGTGGTGTTACTGATACTACTAAAACATGGACTCCGCAATTACAAAACATTAATGATGATTCTGTTCTTGTTTTAGTTGATCTTGCTGCTGGTTTAATTAAATCATTAGGTGGTTCTGCTATTGCTCAAGTTTATAATCAAGTTGGTAATACATGTCCAACTGTTCATGATTCTAAGATTTTAAAGGGTTTTTTAACTGCATGTATTGAATTACATAGTTCATTTGATGTTTTAGCTTATCATGATGTTTCTGATGGTGGTTTAATTGTTACCTTATTAGAAATGGCATTTGCTGGTAGATCTGGTTTAAATATTGAATTACAAGGTAAACAAGATGTTTTCAGTGAATTATTTAATGAAGAATTAGGTGCTGTTTTCCAAATTAAAAAATCTGAAATTGAACAATTTACCAAGATATTTGCATCTCATGGTGTTAATGATGAACATATATCTATAATAGGTGAAGCTGTTTTTGATTCTGAACAAATAATTAATGTATCATATAACAAAAAATCTGTTTTAAGTGAATCAAGATCTAAATTACAAGAACAATGGAGTTTAACTTCTTATCATTTACAAAGATTAAGAGATAATCCTCAAAGTGCTGATCAAGAATTTTCAAGTATTTCTGATAATAACGATCCAGGTTTATCATATTCATTAACATTTGAACCAAATAATGATTTAAATATCAAATCATTAACTTCAAAGCCAAAAGTTGCAATTTTAAGAGAACAAGGTGTTAATGGTCAACAAGAAATGGCTTGGTGTTTCCAACAAGCCGGTTTTGAATTTGTTGATGTTCATATGACTGATATTATTTCTGGTAGAGTTACATTAGAAGATTTTGTTGGTATAGCTGCATGTGGTGGTTTCTCATATGGTGATGTTTTAGGTGCAGGTAATGGTTGGGCTAAATCTGTCCTTTATAATGATAGAGCTAGAAATGAATTTTCAAGATTTTTCAATGAAAGAGAAGATACATTTGCATTTGGTGCTTGTAATGGTTGTCAATTTTTATCTAAGATTAAATCATTAATTAAAGGTGCTGAAGATTGGCCAAGTTTTGAAAGAAATAAATCTGAACAATATGAAGCTAGAGTTTGTACATTAGAAATTTCACAAGAATTAAATGAAAATTCATGTATATTTTTTGATGGCATGAATGGTTCTAAGATTCCAATTGCTGTTGCTCACGGAGAAGGTAGAGCACAATGGGAAAATGATACTCAACTAGAAAACTTTAATAAGAATGGTTTAGTTGGTGTTAGATATGTTGATAATTATGGCGTGCCAACTGAAAAGTATCCATTTAATCCTAATGGATCTCCAGATGCCGTTGCTGGTATCAGAAGTGTAAATGGTAGAGTTCTTGCTATGATGCCACATCCAGAAAGAGTTTGTAGATTAGAAGCTAACTCTTATTATCCTGTTGAAGAAAGTAAAGAATGGTCTGGTTATGGTCCTTGGATTAGATTGTTTAGAAATGCTAGAAAATGGGTTGCTTCCAATGAAACCAAATAAGTCTAGATTTTATATTTTATAACAGGGTTTACTACTACCTTTTTGTTATCTTTGTATTTCATTTTATTACTATCACTCTATATACTACACTACATTATCATTATTAATTTTCTATTTATATTTATATTTTTTGTATTTCTTTAATTTTCTTATTGTCATTATCATTATCATTATCCTTGCTATGATACTCCATGTTCAACTCCTCGTTACTTTTTCTCAGAATGGTAAAGATTCGGGCTGTGCAACCAGCAGATCCCGAAAGCTCGTATAGATCGTATAGATCGTATAGATCGTATAGATCGTATATATATATAGCTGTAAAATTTGTACGAGCGGAACGAAGAACGAAGAACAAATCGCCGATATCGAGTCTTGCAAACGAGACTGCTATTGATATTAATTTTTAATTTGATAGTCGATATTAATGATAGTTGATAGTTGGCTACGTTCAACGATTTCAGAAGAGGGTTTGTACATATCTACAACATACATCTGTCTTCTTTCTACTTGGTTTGGCGCTTCAACTCTCATTTTCTAAGTTGAATACACAACAGTCAGTTGAACACAACCATGAGTCAGTATGTTAAAACTTTTTTAAATAAAATATACTTATAGAATTTAATTTATTAACTTAACAAAAAAGAATGTATACTAACGGATGATTTATTGTATCTTAACATAGAGTTTTCAGTTCAAATTCGATTGATATTCCTTCAAAAGAATCTTTTTGGTCTGTTTACCAGACCATTAAAAATATTCCAGGTTTAAATATTATGGAAAAATTATGGGCAAGTTATTACGTTTACATGGATAATGATTTATTTGCAACAGGTTTGTTATTCTTTTTACTTCATGAAATTATGTATTTTGGTAGATGTATACCTTGGTATATTATTGATAGAACACCATATTTTAAAAAATATAAGATTCAACCAAATCATTACCCAAGTGACAAAGAACAATGGGAATGTACTAAATCAGTTTTAAAATCACATTTTTTTGTTGAAGCATTTCCAATTTGGTTTTTTCATCCAATTTGTGAAAAAATTGGTGTCTCTTATGATGTTCCATTTCCATCTTTATTAACAATGTTTTATCAAATTACTATTTTCTTTTTCTTAGAAGATGCATGGCATTATTGGTTTCATAGAGGTATTCATTATGGTTCATTCTATAGAATTATTCATAAACAACATCATAGATATGCTGCACCATTTGGATTAGCAGCAGAATATGCACATCCAATTGAAGTTATGTTATTAGGTTTTGGTACTGTTGGTATTCCAATTGTATGGTGTTATTTTACTAGAAATTTACATTTATTTACAATCTGTGTTTGGATTACCCTTAGATTATTTCAAGCTATTGATGCACATTCAGGTTATGAATTCCCAATATCTTTACATCATTTCCTTTTCATATGGGCAGGTGCTGATCATCATGATGAACATCATCATCATTTTATTGGTAATTATGCATCATCATTTAGATTATGGGATTATTTCCTTGATACTGAAGCTGGTGATACTGCCAAACAAACTAGAGAAAAAATCAACAAAACCAAGGCTGAAAAAACTGCTAAAGTTCAAGTTTCAGCTGAAAAATAAATTTAATCCATTTTACAAAACTTAATTCATCACATTTATATATATTCAATCAGATTCCTTTTGCCTACAAAAAGCTCTTTGCTGTTTTTATAAAACACCATATTTAATATTACTATATACAGCTACTTCTGCTAATACTATTCTATTCTGTTCCATATTTCTGTTCAACAATTAGTAACTTACCCAGTAACCAGCAACCAGTAAGTAACAGAAACCCTCGATTTGTGTGCAAGCCACGAAAATTGAAAATTTGTACGTTGAAGTCGCAACGAGTATAAAAAGAGCACGGATTCCTCTTTGGAAGAAAAAGCCTGCGAGTTGTTTTAGCGTGTTTGACGGGAGTTGCATTATTTAAGTAATAAATTGTTTTCTCTTTACTAGGAAACAATACAATATGAGGTATAATCAAGAGTTACGTATATCATATATTGAGCCTTTCAGCATACGGGAGTATACTATTGGTTCAAACAATTAAAATGTATAAATGTTTTTTTCATTTCCTATTTTTTTTTGTTTTCCAGTTTTTTTCTCTTTCTTTACTTGATGAATATATCTAAATGATGATACACAATTTACACAGACCTGTACCTACTCTAGAGTGAGGAGAAACGATTGTTGCCTTTTTGCTGATTGGATATTTCACAAGTAATTGTAGTAAGATGTATAGTAGTTTAATGAGTTACAGTATTTAACATCTTAATCATACAACTGTAGATGGCTTAATAATTATGTGTTTTGCCTAACCTCTCTTTTTTAACTTTTAATTTTTTAATTTGAAATCTGGATTCGCAAAATTTAAAATTTGATTTTCAGTTTCGCAATTATAAAAGGAGAGTATTCGCCACTTTTTGTGGTGCTCAGTTGTTGGACACATATTCCTCTTCTTTCTCTTTGCTGATTTACTTTTCATTTCTTTTTGTCTCTCTCTTAAAGTAAAAGTCTTTTTGGCCAACACAGAAATTTGGCAAAAGCAAGAAAGTCTTAGGGCCTACATGTGTTAGGCAAAAGCAAGAAAGTCTTAGGGCCTACATGTGTTAGGCAAAGCAAGAAAGTCTTCTGGCCATCAAAAAATTGGCGGAAGCAGAAGTCTTAGGGCCTACAAGTTTTAGGCAAAGCAATAAAGTCTTAGGGCCTACACGTTTTAGGCAAAAGCAAGAAAGTCTTCTGGCCATCAAAAAATTGGCGGAAGCATAAGTCTTAGGGCCTACAAGTTTTAGGCAAAGCAAGAAAGTCTTCTGGCCATCAAAAAATTGGCGGAAGCAGAAGTCTTAGGGCCTACAAGGTTTAGGCAAAGCAAGAAAGTCTTCTGGCCATCAAAAAATTGGCGGAAGCAGAAGTCTTAGGGCCTAACATAGTTAGGCAAAGCAAGAAAGTCTTTTTGGCCAACACAAAAATTTGGCAAAAGCAAAAAAGTCTTAGGGCCTACATGTGTTAGGCAAAAGCAAGAAAGTCTTAGGGCCTACACGTAGGAAAAAGCAAGAAATTATTTTATTTATGTTTTATACATCGATTAAAAATTGAAAGATATTTAGAGGGTATAAACAATGAACGAATCTACATGCTATCTATCTATTTCCGAATACTTGAAGTTTTAAAGTTTTTCTTTTGAATTGATGAAGGTTTTGGAGTTGTGATATCCATGTAGTTGAAACATCTAATTTGCCAAATGTATTTATCACTGCCATGTAGGTGCATGGATTCATTTCGATAGATGAAATGAATTGTGATTTATATTTCTTATTTACTTTACTTTTTAGTTTTTAAATTGTTATGGATTACTAATACTTTATTGTGATGAATACATGATTTACTTTTAGTAGTACATACAGTATACAGTTAGTTGTGCACTATAAATGTTAGTTGTGCACTTTAAATTTGAAATTTATGCTGCATTTTTTCATTTTATGCTAGTTGTGTATCTAAAGAATGATCCATGCCCAAATTCGTTTTGGTTTACTTTCTAATTTTACTTTTATTCTACTCTCTTATTCTACTTTCTTATTCTACTTTCTTATTCTACTTTCTTATTCTACTTTCTTATTTTCTTCCTTATTTTACTTTCTTATTTTATCACCGGTCACCACACAAGTGGAACGTACCATGTTTGATTAAGAGAACACATGAATGAAGAATATGAAATATTTATGAGATTTTTATTGCAATAATAGTAATTATTTTTATTAGACTTGATGGAATATTTTGGAATAAACGATAATATACATTGTTATTAAGTGGGGGGATTTAACTATTTTTTTTTGCATAATAATTTCATAAATTCCATTTCTTTTGTGTTTTAAGTTTTAATCAAATTTTATTGTTTCATATCTACATATTTGAAGCAATTGTCACGCAGTCCTCGTTAACTGCAGTGATCTTTATTATTAACAGGCATTACTTTTAATAAATTATTTCCAGATAAACGACCTCATGTACTATTTTAAATATACTTACATGATTGAAACATTCTATTACTTGTTGTTTTCCCGCTGGCGCAGGAGTTCACATCATAGGATGAAGTGAGCTAATAATAACATGGTAACAAATAGATACAAAATTAGTTAAAGATAAATCTTTTAAATAAATAATAAATATATGTAGAGTGGAATGTGAAAATAATAATGTAAAGTATTAAGTGTATTTTCATGTTGAGTGAGTGTTGCAACTTTAGCCTAAAATTTTATTTGGCACTTCAACAATTGTCAGTTTTAAGTTTTAAAATAAAACCTTTTTATTGTAATGTGGAAATACATGTTTGATTATCTTCTCTGTTCTTGATTTAACATATTCATCTATATCGATAACATTGTATAATTCTTGAATCAGATCTTTGATTTGACCAATTCATATTAAAATTTTCAACAACTATATTTTAATTGAGCATTTAAACCGTGTCCATTAAATTAAATGTACTGTAAAATATGAATACCATATAACTCAAGACTAACATTAAGAATTGTAGTACTAAAACAAGTGTTATAATTTTCAATACATTTTTACTATAAAATAAATCTAATTAAAGATATTTTTTACTTACTTGAAAAAAGAATTATAGAAAATGTTTTTTTTTATTTTGCAGATATACAGCTGTACATTAAATTAAATTAAGTTAAATTATAAAAGTAAGAGATAAAATTACTTATTTCTTAGCAGTTAATCTTCTTAAGTAGAAAGCTAATTCTTCACCTTCTAAAATGTAACCATCACATCTACCTGATTGACCTGGTCTAGAAGAGATAGCAGCATACAATTTACCAGAAGCGAATTGAGCAGAGACAGCAGCTTCAATCTTTGATTCATCAGCTCTTGAAGCTAATTTCTTTTCGACAGCCTTTGATCTCTTAACTTCATCAGCAGCAACTGAACCCTTCTTACCAAGAACTAAACCATAATGAGATTCGTAATATTGTTTGAATGGAGTTGCATCAATTTGAACAATAGCTGCTTTAGTTAAAGTATTAGTTCTAACTAATTCATTGTTTGATGGATGATAAACGACAACGTTAATTCTGGTCTTTCTTGAAACACCTTCAGAAGCCCATGAGAAGTTACCAGTTTCAATTCTGATAGCTCTGAACTTTTGGTTACCACCTCTAGTTCTAACACTGTGAATTCTCTTTGGACCAATCTTAGTGTTGGCACCTTGTCTACCTAACTCAAACTTTCTCTTCTTTCTGTATTGAGCTCTCTTTGCACCAGTGGCAGCTCTCTTGTGACGAGAATCTCTTGAAATACCCATGATGACTGTAATAAATAAAATAGTAGTAATAATTATAGTTATATTGATAAATAAATGTTAGTATGATGTTTATTAATTAATTAATTAAGTGAATAAAAAAAAGCATAAGGATCGGCAGTACTGAAATATATTTATTCTTTTATTTATAATAGCTAGATATGTTTCACTTGTTGTAATAATAGCAGTATACTTATGATTATTATAAATTTTAAGAAAATCAATTGTTTAATAACATATAATATTTCTTGTGATATAGATAATAACGATATTGAAATGATACTTTTTCTTCTTCTTCCTTTTCTAATAATATAGCTTTACTTTAAATAATTGTATCATGTTTTTGTATTATATTTCCTATTCAATAAAATTTTTTTCCTTTCCATAATTTTTTAGTAATTAACTATTAATTAATGATTTCTATATTTATATTCATAATTTGATATACAGTAAGAACTTCATGCTTTTCTCTTGTAGTCGTTAATAAGTTATTGTGATGATGATACTTACATTATTCTGTGGTTAAGGAAGCAAATCAAAAGACAAGGTAAGTAAATATGGACAACTTTGAAATATCAAACTTCAAGAAAACCTGTATACACCTAAGTGAAAAAAGCTGTACAGTGAGTGACTGTGTGTGTGCTAGCTACAGTGTGAGAGCAGAGCAGAGCAGAGCAGAGAGGAGCACCCACACTGGGCACTCACACTATGAGAGTGAGCGAGAGGGCGAGAGAAAGAAAGAGGAGGGAGAGGGATTGCAAGAGAGACGCGCCAGAGAGACTGAAAATAGACACCCTCACACCGCACACTGGCCACAGAGCACAGTCACAGCGCGGTCACGTGCGGGGAAAGAGGGTTGGGATGCTCACGTGACACACAACCCTCTTTTTTCTTTGCCGATTACAGAGGAAATTTTTCATTTTTCACTTGATACATGTATGATAATGTAGTTATGTTAATACGTTAGATGATTTTATTTTTTTATAACTAACTATACAACGTAATAGTATTATATCTGCATCTACTACATATGTCGGAGACTATCTATGACCAGATAGAAATAGAGGATTTTACTTTTGATCCTGATACTCAACTATTTACTTACCCTTGTCCATGTGGTGATAGATTTCAAATTTCAATTTATGACATGCAAGAACAAGATAATATAGCAGTTTGTCCTTCTTGTTCCTTGATGGTTGAAATAATCTTTGAAAAAGATGATTTGAATGAATATTTAGATCAAATTTAATCTTACATACTGATTAACTCAAAATTAGATGATACATCATCATTATCATCATCATAGGGAATATCTAGAGTCTGAATTTATCAGATCAAATTAGATAACTCATATATGCATATCATTTGATGATCATCTTCAGTCAACTTTTTGTTTCCTACATATATATATTTATGATCTTACAATTTAAACATCATGTTTTTACTTTACTAGGTATATCAAATATTCTAATATCAAACCACACAAAAACGAGACCAGACGAAACGAAATGAAAGAAACGAATTAACAATTTGACTTTATATATATACCCATGTATAAATATACCAATATCTTCATCTATATCTATGTCTTTATAGGTAGATAGATAAATTTGTAATATATATTATAATCCAATACTACCAAACTTGTGATTTTCTAATCTTCCTTATCCCTCATATATTTAAATTTAAATCCTCGCAAAATATTCAATTTCAAGCCATTAACCATTTCACATTTCACATTTCACATTTCACATTTCACATTTCACATTTCACATTTCATCTCCTTTTATTCTTTTATTATTATAAACATTTTTAACTATTTCACATTAATTCAAATTTCAATGTTTACCAGTATAAACATTCTCGGTCAAAAGAAACAGCTTAGAATATATACTCAAATTACTTTAGGTTTTAAAACTTCAAATGAATATGATTATTCAAATTCTATCTCAATTTTAAAAAATGGTCTTAATAGATTGTCAGATAAAATATCATGGTTATCAGGATCGATTATTGAAAAAGATGATATAACAGGAGTTTTACATTCAAAAAATTCAATTTCATTTACAGTTAAAGATTTAAGAATGAATAATTTCTTCCCCGATTTTAACCAACTTGAAATTGAAAATTTTCCAACAAAATATTTTAATGAAAAAGATCTTTGTTCAAGAATGACAATTCCAGGTACACAAGGTGAAGAATTATTATCTGATGAACCTGTATTTTTAATTCAATTTAATATACTAAATGGCGGAATATTAATTTCATTTATTGGTGAACATGCTGTTTTAGATATGATTGGTCAATCATATATAATTAAACTTTTATCAAAATTATGTAATCCAGAATTAAATTTAACTAAATTTGAAATTGAAAATACAAAACTTGAAAATTCACAATTAAATTTATTAGCAAGTAATGATTCATTACCTTTAAATATTACCGAAAAATTTATAATAAAACCAATTAATATTGATCCAATAAATTGGACTGGATCTTGGAAATATATATTATTTCCTTCAAAAAATTTAGAAAATTTAAAAAATGAAATTTCTAAAAATATTTTTAATGAAAATCAAGGCCGAAATGAAAATGAAAATAAATTTATATCAACTGATGATTCATTATGTGCATTAATTTGTCAATCAATAACAAAAGCTAGATTAAAAAGAATTTCAAATCCTTCAAATCAAACATTTAAATTTTCTCGTGCAATTGATGCTCGTAATTTAGTTAATCAAAATTCTAATCAAGTTGGTGTTTGTCTTAATATGACATTTCATCATTGGAATATTAAAGAATTTTGTGATTATTCATTAGATAAAATAGCATTAGAATTAAGGAAAGATTTATTAGATGAACAAAATTTAAAAGAAACTTTAAATGTATTTGCATCAATGTTATCAAGATCAAAATTAAATGATGAAACAAAATATTCAATGGCTGGTACAATTGATCCAACTTATGATATTCAAATTAGTAGTTGGAGTAAAATTGATTTATATAATTATGATTTTAATTTTGGATTAGGTAAACCAATAATTGTTAGAAGGCCAACTTTTATTCCATGTCCTGGTTTAGTTTATTTTATGCCTAAAAGAGAAAATGGTGAAGTTGTTGTAGCTGTATCATTAAGGGATGATGATATGATTGAATTTTTGAAAGATTCACAAATTCTTCAATATGGTATTCCAATTGATTACTAGTTTTCAATATAATTTAATTTGATTTAATTTAACAATGTATAATAATCTCTTTTTTTATTTTTCTATAAATTTAATATGTTTGTAAAACGCTATAAATGTTAGATAATATAGTAATATCTTCTTGGTATGTAATGTGAATAATAAAAAAAAAAGTAGAAAATGAAAAAGATGAAATATAAATGTATGTACATAAATAAATAGATAAATTAATTAAAATTAAATTTATATATTAAAAAATAGTATTATATTAAACCGATACTTTTAAGGGTAACACCGATAATTACAGCTGTTATCACATAAAACATCGTATTAGATGCATTACCGTTAGCACCAGCCCCAGTACCAGCACCAGTATTAGTATTTGAATTTGAATTTGAATTTTTACTTGAATTTTTTAAATTTTTATTCTCTTTTATTGATCCATTTTCAGATTCTGCATTTGCATTATTTGTCTTTAATAACCTTGCACGAATTTTATCTTCTGGATCTTGAATTTTTTCGATATCTTCAATAACTTTTGAATCTTCAGGTTTCATATTTGATGAATTAATTGAATTTGAATTTATTTCATTTATATTCTCATTCTTTTTATTTTCAATATCTATTAAATTTTGTTGCCATAATTCAGGGAAAACTTCTTTAAATGCAGGATTTGAATAAGTATTATATTCCTTTGATTTTGCAGCTAATTGAATTTTAGTTGAATTTGAAGTTACAATACTACCCGTTGTTCTTTCATCACCAGTCATAAATGATAATAATCCAGTAATTATAGTTGCAACTGACCATGATGGATTCCAAGATTCTTCATGAAAATCACTCATACTTAAACATAATCTTTGATTAATTTCAAATCTACCTGATGGTGTACACATTTTAATTCTAGGTGGTTTAAATGGATAATCACTAGGAAATGTAATTCTACCATGATATTGTCCATTTTCATATGGTGTACCAGGGGGTCCTGTTATAATATAATGCCAGTCTAAAATATTTGATTCTGATGGTCTAGCAATTATATAAGGTGGAGGATTGGCTTGAATTTGCTTATATTCTTTGTTTAATCTCTTATATGCTTGTGTAGACATGTTTATAATATATTGTTATTATTATTATTATTATTAGTATTATATGGACCAATCAATCTAACTTAATACCTTTATTAGTATAATAAACAAGGCTGATAAACCAGATTCAGGTTCAGGTTCAAGAGAGAAGATCCATGTAGTGTTTATAGTTATTCGTCATACGTAGTGTATCAGCCAAAGATTCTGTTGAGAAGCCTTTGGTGTACTGGTGCTGTTTTTGTACCATTTACCAGTTTCTCATCTTTACTGCACTATGGACTATCTGGAGTGATCATTTCTATGTAGCTGAAGCAGGAGAAATGAATGACCAAAGTGATCATTACATATCCATCCAGTTTGAATTGAAAAGAAAATATGACTGCCTTTAAATTCAAATATTTAAACACTGTCAAAGTCCATTAAATATGCTTGTGTGATATGGATCTTGCACACATAAGAAACCACAATTGTAGATTGTACAAATACTTATTACATTGTTTTATTCTATTGAAAACCAGTATAATATATATTAGTACTATCATCCTTTCCATATTATCAGAATAGTTTTTGTTATATTTATATAAGAGAATTTCTTATAAAAATTGTAAGCAAATAAAATAAAATTGAACAATTTAAAAAGAAACTGAGCCACCATATCCTTATGTCCGAAGAGTGCTAAACTACTCGGATATAAAAACAAATGCGTCGATCGACGTTGCCAAAATAAAAAAAAATAAATAAATGAGAAAATACAAACTTTTTTTTAAATTTTTAATTTTTAATTTTTATTGCAATTTTTTTTTTCAATTTTTATTTTTATGGTATACACCATAATAAAAGTCTGGGGAAGGAGCAGCCAAATGATCAATATACACATTTAATGTAATAATTGACATGTGTTTTATTTATTTATTAGGAAACTTTCCTTTATTTTTGATTTAGAGGGTTTACATAGTATGGATATACAGGAACAAGAAAATAGTATGTCAAATAAAGATACGAAAAATAATATTAAAGTACTGGCTGCAAATTCACATCCAGAATTAGCAAAACTTATTTGTAAAAAATTAAGTTTACCATTATCAAATGTTCAAGCAATTCAATTTGTTAATAATGAAAGTACAGTAGTAGTTCATGAATCTTTACGAGATGAAGATGTTTATATTATTCAAACTGGTTGTGGTGGATTTGAAAAATTAAATGATTATCTTATGGAATTATTATTAATGATTCATGCTTGTACACAAGCATCCGCAAGATCAATTACAGCCGTTATACCAAATTTCCCATATGCTAGACAAGATAGGAAAGATAAAAGTAGAGTTCCAATTAGTGCAAAATTAATTGCAAATTTATTAACAACTGCAGGTTGTAATCATGTTATTACAATGGATTTACACGCTTCACAAATTCAAGGATTTTTTAGTATACCCGTTGATAATTTATATGCTGAACCAAATGTACTTAAATGGATTAAAGATAATTATCATGATACAAATGATGTTATGATGGTTTCACCAGATGCTGGAGGTGCGAAAAGAGTTGCATCATTAGCTGATAAATTAGATACACAATTTGCGTTAATTCATAAAGAAAGAGCAAAAGCTAATGAAGTTAGTAGAATGGTACTTGTTGGTGATGTTAAAAATAAAAGTTGTATTTTAGTTGATGATATGGCAGATACTTGTGGTACTTTATGTAAAGCATCTGATATACTTTTAGCTGAAGGTGCAAAAGAAGTTATTGCAATTGTTACACATGGAATTTTTAGTGGAAATGCAATTGATAGATTAAATTCATCATCATTAAAGAAAATTATTTGTACAAATTCTATGCCTTTAAGTAAACATGTTCAAGAATGTTCAATTTTAGAAATTTTGGATATTAGTTCGATATTAGCTGAAGCTATTAGAAGATTACATAATGGTGAATCAATTTCTTATCTTTTTAATAATGTTGTTTTGTAATGAAATTCACAAAATTATAGCCAATAATTTTTTATTTAATTGATAAATAACCAAAATGTAATAAAAGAAATCTAATAACAGAAATGCAGTAATAGAAATGCAGTAATAGAAATTCAATAACATAAATGCAATAACATAAATGTTATTAGGATTCTAATAATAATTTCCTAATTAGGAGATTTTTATAAGGATATATGAAGAGTGAGGGTTCATAACTGAAATAAATACTGGCGATAATGGTCTACATGGCTGGCTGTTAGTATTTGAGTAAAATAACTGTATATTAGTTGAGATTAGAATATGTAATTTAATATTTTTTTCTTTAAGTTAATATATATTTTTTTAACTTGTATATGTGTATGTGTAAATGTATATATTTGTTGTAGACATCAAAATGATAACATCAGTTTATAATTATCATCTCTTTTTGCCCGGTTTGCTATCTAATTTACGTGCTAAATCACCCCAATATTTTGATTTCTTTAAATCTTTTTCACATCCAACTCCAAGTTCATAAAATCTTTCTAATAAAAGCATTGCTTTGTTATGTTTATAAATTTCAGCAGCTCTATGAGCCCAAGCAAAAGCTTCATCAAAATCTTGTGGTAAATGTTCACTACCAACAAAATACCAAGAACATAATCCCATTATACCATCAACATCACCTAAGTTAGCACTTATATTATAAAAATGAATTGACAGATCTGCATTTTGATCAACAATATCTCCAATTTCATAAAATTTACCCAACATACTAGCAGATTTTCCATGACCAAGACTTGAAGCTTTAAATAATAATTTAATTGAATAATTAGTATCTTTAATAACAATATCTTTAAAACCATATAAATAAATTAATGCCAGTTCATAAGGTGCACCACAACTTAATTCAGTTGCACATTCAGTTGCACGTCTTAACCAACTAATACCTTTCTTCTTTGTATTCATATCATCAGGAAAACTCATTAAACCATGAAATGCATAAATTCCATATTCCATCATTGCAACAGGATGATTATTTAATGATGCAATTTCTAAATATTTAACAGCTTTACGTGCATCTCTGGTACAACCCCAACCTTTTTTATAACACATTGCCGTTCTATATGCACTTTCAGCATGTTTAGATTTACCAGCAGATTCAAAATATGTTAATGATTTATTAAGGTCAGGTTTCCCATTATTAAATAAACCAACAGAGAATGCATCACCTAAATAATATTGTGATTCAATTGATCCCAGTTTACTTGCTTTCTTTAAAGAAATAAATGCTTCATTAAGATAATTTTCTTTATCTTTATCTGTTAATGGATTATCACTTCTTTTACTTAAAGCTGTTCTAATCAATATTTGTGCAAATGTAAATATTGTATCTGGATCTTTAGTCTTTTTCGCATTTTGTCTGTACATATCAATTGATGTACCCAGTGGTAATAAATTGACTGTTGAATTATTATTAGTATTATTATTATTATTATTATTATTATTATTATTATTATTATTATTATTATTATTCGAGCGCTGTGAACTTTGTGTACTTGTGTTTTCTGCATTATTTAATTTTTTATTTTCTAATGTAAATGATGATGATGTTGATGTATGATTTATTTCTTCATTTGATGATTCAATATTGTTATATACAGGATGAAGTAAATTTAAAACTGATTTTGTCTTTTTATGTATAGTATAAGGATTTCCATCAGTTTTTTCCGATAGTTCATCATTTGCTTCTTGTTGAATTTCTTCATCAATAGTAACATCACATAAATCAGAATTAGTAAAATCTGCAGAATTATCAATATTAACACTAGTAAAATTACTATATTGATCTGAATCATGCTGTTTTTTGATATTTTCTCTTTTAATATTAATATGTTTATCATCTTCTAGTTTTATACTAGCTTCGGGTACTTGGATTGATTTAGATTGTGATGAATCATGAGAAAAAGAATCATGAGTTGGAGAAGGAGTTGTTGATTTAATTTTAGTCGGATCAGACGATCTTTGAGTTTTATTTGATGTTGATGAAAGATCATTATACTGATTTGTATATTCGGGCATCATCGAGGAAATATTTCTTGGTCTAATATGTTCATCTCTTTTATAAATGCTGTGTGGAATAATATTATCGGTATCAACCTTACTACTACTTGAGCTATCATTAGTACTATCATCATAACTAGAAACACTTTTATCTGAAGGATAATAACTTGAACCACTATCATCTAGCATTAAAGAACGTATACTATTAATTGGCTTAGAGGAATGCAAAACACTTGTTCTATTTGAATGTGTAACATTAGAATTTGCAATGGTAGTAATTGTAGTATTTGTAGTATTATTAAGTATACCATCAGACACTGTGCTACCCCTTGAAGATTTTGCAGATTTATCAAATGTCTGACGTTGTGGTGAAGTCAGATGCAAAGACTCTAATGACCTAGAAACATCTGTTGGTAATTGCTGTAAAAATGGATGTGCTTTCCTTGTATTTGTAACCAGATTCTGTTTTGCTAATATTTGATGAGGTTGGATTGCCTTTGTTTTAGATTTTGTGGCATTTTTGTTATTACTACCATTAATATTTTTCACCTTTTCTGGAAATTTTAAGTTAATTTCTTCGGTACTTGAATTAACCGTAGTTAAGGGTAGTTGCATTCTATATGGATGTGACATTTTTTATTGAATATAATTAAGTCCACCCCGTTTTATATGTAAAATATTCTAATTATAGCAATGTCTCCCTACCTAAAGTGCTGCCTGTTTTCTTTTTCGGAATGGGATAGGGGATATAATGCAAGTGACCAAGACCTGTTTAGCAAACGAATGAATACGGACGGGGATGCAGCCGGAATGTGGGTATTTGAAAGCAGTGTCAGCAGGGTATTGAATGTGGAGTATCCAGTATCAAATAACCAGTAACAAATGTCCTTCCTGTGTTGTATTGTATTGTGTTGTGTTGTGTTGTATTGTGTTGTACGTCTTGCACTGTTTCGTGTCTGTGTTTGCTAAGAAGAGGGCGCACCATCTCTTACTTGCTATTATGCATTTCTGTTTCTGTTCTGCAGTATGATAGTACGAGAATAGAATAGAATAGTGTATCGATACAATACTCCTCAGGACACTTCTTCTGCAACACTTACTTTCTTCATCCATTGACAATTATACAGCGTTTCTTGAGAGGTTTTCAGAGAATCTAGCCCAAAATGCTAAAGAAATTCAAGTCCAAGACCAAGTCAAAGGCTAAACCAGATGATGACAAACTCAATGACAAAAACAGAGCACCAAAAGAATCGATAGATTTCTCTCGTACTGCATTCACTAACAACTCATCTACAATTATTAAAAGTATAGAAAATGAAGGGAAAACAAATAGAAAACTTTCTATTGTATCTAATTCATCCAATTTGGGTGTTACTGATAAACTATCTCGTCGATCTTCTATTATTAGACCTAACAATTCAACAAATACAAATACAACAACAACGATGATGAATAATCAAAATAATAAGAATCCTACAATATCGAACTTATCTAATAATATGAATTGTAATTCAACAAATTCAATATCACCTACCAATTGTTCAAATACTCAAACTTATGATCTTAGTACTACTAAAAGAGAAGATAATATTGATAATAATAATAATAATAATAATAGTAATAATAATAATAATAATGATAATAATAATAATAGAATATTAAATGTCAAGCCACAAATTTTTACTCCACAAGAAGCTAAAAAACTCGAAGAAACTATTATAAATCCTTATAATTTAAAATTACCTTACGGAGATGGATCTGATAAATTATTTGGAATTGAAAATTTTGGTTATATTTGTTATGTTTCATCCATTTTTCAATGTCTTTATCATACACCACAATTTCGAAAATCTGTTTTAGAATTCCCACAAAGGAATAATTCAATTAAAAGGAAAAGAAAATATACTGTTCCAGGTAAGGATTCAACAAAAATTCCACAAGTTTTATTATCTTTACAAAATATTAAATCACAAAATCAAAATAATAATTTATCTTCAAGACAAGGTTCAACATCTTCTTCATCTACTCCTTTGTCACAACCATTACAACCACCCAATTCAGCTAATTCATTATCAAGTAATAGTAATAGTAATAGTACAAATTCTGGAATGAGAAAATATAGTTTATTTAGTAGATCTAATACAGATAATTCAAGTGGAATTACTGATGAAAATGATTCAAATAGTCAAGATAATTCAAATTTAATTTATAACCAATCTGATTTTTCATTAACTAATTTACATAAAGATAAACAACTTGAAAAAATTATTTTAGAAAAATATCCATCAATTAAAGAAATTGAAATTAATTTTTTTTTAAATTCTCAGAGAAATGTTACAATGGTTGGTTTAATCAATGATCCAAATGCAACACTTGAATGGAGGAAAAAAGCTGCAATAATTAATGGTCCAATAATTAATTTAGATGAAAATTTTATTTCTGATTATGGAATGAATGAAGAAAATATGTTCACTGTACTTAAAGATGCATTTGAATGTATTAATGAAAATGCATCAAAAACTGGTGTTTTATCTCCATATAATTTAATTGATGTTATTAAAAGGGAAAATATATTATTTAGAAATGCACAACATCAAGATGCGCATGAATTTTTAAATTTTCTTATTAATAATGTATTAGAAAATTTGAAAAAATATAATAATGAATCAATTATAACTGATATATTTGAAGGTGAATTAACTTCAGAAACAAAATGTTTAACGTGTGATAATTCATCATATAGAAATGAGAAATTTTTAGATTTATCAATTGATTTAGAACCAGATTCTTCAATAACAAATTGTTTAAAAATTTTTTCAAAAATTGAAATGTTAAATGAAAATAATAAATTTTATTGTGAAAATTGTTATTCATATCAAGAAGCAGCTAAATCAATTAAATTAAAGAAAATTCCAAAAGTTTTAACATTTCATTTAAAAAGGTTTAAATATTCTGAAAAATTAGATAGATTAGTTAAATTATTTTATCGTGTTGAATATGTTAAAACTTTAAGAATTTCAAATACAACTAAAGATTCTCAACAACCTGATAAATTATATGAATTATATGGGTTAGTTGTTCATATTGGTGGTGGTCCATATCATGGACATTATGTTTCATTGGTAAAAACTGAATTATATGGATGGTTATTATTTGATGATGAAACTATTGAAAAAATTGATGAAGATTATGTTTTTAAATTTTTCGGAGATGGTGCTGGTTCAGCAACTGCATATTTATTATTTTATAGAGAAGTTGAAGATGAAAAGAAATTTATTGAAGAACAATTATATAGTGGATTAGATGATAATGAAAGTCCAAATACTACAAATTATACTTTTGCAAATGAAAAATCCAGTAATGGTATTACTACAATAGATACTTCATTTATTGATGAAAAACAAGAACAAGAACAAGAACAAGAACGAGAACAAGAACGAGAACAAGAAGAATCGGAGAGCTATAAACCGGAGAATACAGATATAACTTTAGAATCAACAACTGCTATTGCTACTCCGTTGACAACTCCTCGTATTGAATCAACTAATATATTTTCAAATCCACCACCACAACTACATGAAGATATTAAAAATGAAACAGTTTCCATTGGATCAACACAACAACAACACCAAGAACAACCAGTGAAATACGTTATTCACAGTCATCATGATGTTGAAGATTTTGATCCATTTTCACAAAGTGGATCGAATAGTGAATATGGAGATACCAGTAGTGGTCACACAACTAACAACAACAACAACAACAACAATAATAATAATAATAATAATAATAGTTATTACGGTGATGAAAATATTAGCCATGTTACTACAAAGTCCACGGTTGAAATTGAGACTACAAATGTTACTTCTACTAATACCAAGAGTACTGATAGTGTTTGTCGTCGTAGCAGTATGTTTCATAGTACATCGAATGACAGTAACGGGAACAATGATAATAGTAATAGTAATAATACTAATAATAATACTAATAATAATACTAATAATAATAGTAATAAAAGTAATAAAAGTAATGGTAACAGTAAGAGAGCTAGTATTTTTGGGGGATTTCGAAAGAAATCGGCTTCATAAAGGATGTTTGAATAGCGTGTATATGTATTTGTAATTTATCTAAAATTTATCTATAATTTGTAATGTAAGAATAACCTGATTTGGTAATCTGTCAATCAGTCAATGAAAGAAGCAGAAACAATGTGGTGCGATTTTTCATAGAAAAAGAGACAGACCAATTAAACGGAACTTATGGGAAAAAGAAGACGAAGAAGAAGAAGAAGACGAAGAAGAAGATGATGATAACGATGATAAGCTTATTTACACATAAAGACAATAGAATATATTTTTATGATATTGAACATGTTTAACTTCAAACAATTGACAGGGAAACATGTTTTCATTTTGATTCTTCTTTTAGGGGTTGTTCTTGTAAATGCCGATGCTGATGCTGATATGATGATGGATTCACCTACAGATGAAGCTGATTCACAACTTACTGGATTACATGAACATTGGAGATCAAAAACATTTCATTGGTTAATTTCATTATTTTTATTAGTTATATTTCCTTCAATATCTGCAGTTTTCGCAGTTGCTAATCGACATAGTATATCATTATTAACACAAATTTTATGTTCAATTTATGCAGTTATTGAAGCAATTTTTTTAAGATTCCCAGATCCATCAGGTCATGAAAATAAAACTTCAAGAGGTACAGCATGGTTTTTAGCATTTTTTTATTGTCTTGTTATATTTAATGGTGCAATTTCATATGGTAGTTCTGAATTTAAAGAAAAATTTGAAAATTCAAAAATAATTAAAATTTTATTATTACCATTTTCATCAATTTCTTATAAATTATTATCATGTGCATTAGTACTTTGTGGTTTAATTAAATTATCAATGAATGTAATTGCATTACTCGGATTTTGTTATGATTCACATACAGGTCAATGTAATGCACATGGTATAATGGGTATGAGTTTTATATTTTATGGATTTATATTATCAATGGTTTTAGTAATTCCATGGTTAAGAGTTAATAAAGGCCCATATTCACAAGAATTTTATGATTCTACAGTTATTATGATTTGGGGTATTATTAATACATTTACAGAACATAGACCATGGGAACCTTGGTCACATGGTGATTATCAACATACATCAATGGGAATTATATTTTGGTGTGCAGGTATGCTTGGTATGTTTTTATCTTTAAATAGAAGAAGAAATTTTATACCTGCTTTAACATTAATTTTTACTGGTTATGCAATGTCAGAGCATGTTCAAGAATTAATTATTTCAACAAAAGTTCATGGATTTTTCGGATATGTTTTAATGCTGGGTGGATTAGCTAGAATTATGGAAATTTCTTTCTTATTAGATGATGAAGATGCAGCAAAGGATAATAAGATTAGAAGTTTCCAATATTTAGCACCATTTGCATTAGTATTATCTGGTATTTTATTCATGGGTGCAACTGAAGAACAGTTACAATTAGTTGTTAATATGGGTGCTGACCATTCATCATATATTTTAACTATTATTAGTGCAGCTTGTATTTTACAATTATGGTTATTATCTTTATTAAAATTATATTTAAAACTTTGTGGTGTTAATGCTGATGGTGATAATTATCAAAAATTATCTGATAATGAAAATTTTTCAATACCACCTACTAATTTAAATACGCCAATTCAAAATGATTTGAATACATTTCAAATGGATGATCTATCTGATATTGAAAGTCACTAATTAAATATTTTATTATTTAATTGGTTATCAATATATTCATGCATATTGAATGAAAAACAGTTTTTAAGTTAGTTTTTAGTTTGTACAGAACTCATATAATAGATTTATAACCTAAGTACGTGGCGCATGATGATTACGTGCGACTGCGCCACTCTTTAAATTCTTAAAGTTCCTTCTTTTTTCCTTTTTTCTTAATTAAGCAAAAATAAGCGATAAATTTATTTTCAATTTTCAGAGAAATCAGAAATCGGAGGATTATAAAAAGCAATGTGTTAGTAATACAACTTTTCTGATTAGAGGAGAATAGGAAATAGAAACTAAATCAAATTATAGATTAGATTAGATTACCAATATATTTCAACTAGCCATTCATGTCTTCGTTATTATCAGCTGATGATCTTAATGATTTTATAAGGCCAAGTGTTGCTTGTATAAAGCCAGTTGAAGATTTAAGAAAACCCAAAAAGGATATTACACATTTTGAACTTGAATTTGAAAATAGTAATGATACTAGTAATATTAATGAAGATATTGATGTTGAAATAGGGATGAATGGAGATGTAATTCAAATTGATAAAAAAAATTTAAATAATAAAAAAAAATTAGAACAAGCACAAATTTCATTAGCTGATTGTCTAGCATGTTCTGGTTGTATTACATCAAGTGAAGAAGTTTTAATTTCACAACATAGTTTTAAAGAATTTATTAATTTTTGGAATGAAAATAATAATAGTAATGATATTCATTATGTATTAAATTTAAGTCAACAAAGTCGTTCATCACTAGCAAATGCATTTAATACTGAAATTTATATAATAGATAAAGTACTTTCAATAATTTTCACCAAATATTATGGATTTGAATATATTATTAGTGTTAATATCGGTAGAGAATTATCATATTTAGGATTATATGATGAAATTAATGAAAATAAAGGTAAAAGGAATTTATTAGCATCAATTTGTCCAGGTTGGGTTTTATATGTTGAAAAGACACACCCTGAATTAATTAAAAATTTAAGTAATGTTAGATCACCACAATATATTACTGGTAGATTAGTTAAAGATTTATTAAAGAAAGAATTTGGATATGAATATGATAAAGTTTATAATTTAAGTATAATGCCATGTTTTGATAAAAAACTTGAAGCATCACGTCATTCAGATATTGTTAATTGTGTTATTACACCAAAAGAATTAGTTAGTATGATTCTTGAAGATGAAAGAATTGATATTGATAGTATTATAATGGAAGTTAAAAATGATATTAATACGATTGAATCATATGTTAAATTTATAGAATCTGTTACACCAAGAGGATGGTTTAAAGGTAATTTATATGGATGGATAAATGATAATAATAATAATGGTATTAATATTAGTAATAGAGATGAATCTGGTGGATATGCAATAAAATATTTGGAATATTATATAAAGATGAATAATCTCAGTGAGAATGAATATGAGATAAAATATCAACAAGGTCGTAATGATGATATTTATGAAATTCAATTAATTAGAAATATTGATAATAATATTATATGTCGAAGTGGAGTAATTAATGGATTCAAAAATATTCAAAATTTAGTTAGGAAATTAAAGGAAGAAGGTAGTAGTAGTAATACTAATCCTACTATTAGAAAGGGTAAAGGGTTATTATTAAATAGACGTCGTGGGGAGTCGTCTAAGATTAATAGAAATAATAATGTTAAGGTTGATTTAACAAAATGTGAATTTGTTGAAGTAATGGCATGTCCGAGCGGATGTATAAATGGTGGTGGACAAATAAGTGCACCTAATGATATTGATGCCAAACAATGGTTACAGCAAAATCGAGACAAGTATCATAGCATTGGTAATAGCACTATGAATTCTCCATTAGAGATTAATAATACCAATGATAATATCATGGAATGGACAGAAACAGTCAGTGGAGGTGTCAATGAAAGAAAATCAACAGTTTTCGAAGATCACGTGCGCACCAGCAGCAGCAGCGGCACCAGCAGCAGCAGCGGTCACGTGCGCGGGGACGAGCCCGAGCCAGCCAAAGCCCGCGATTTGTCAGCCTCGCTGGCCGGGCTGGGCGCGACATGGTGAGTGTTGTGCTGCCGCTGTGCTGTGCTGTGCTGTCTCCACTATATCCGCTCTCTCTGGTCGGGGACATGCTCTCCGGATAAAATAGCAGCAAGCACAGCTGAAGGTAAGGTAAAATTTTCAGCTTTCAACGGAGACAGATAAAGACCATGTCAAATTTTTACTGGATGGTGATGATGATTCACTGCATTTTGCATCTTATATCTTGTACTGTATATCCCCCTATAACTCTTTTTCATACTTATTTAAACTAATAGTAATAGTAGCATTATTCTATTTACATCTTTTTTGCATTCTATTTTAAAAACTTATACTTATTCAGCCAATCAATCAATTAATCAATCAATCAATCAATTACTAATGTCGGACAAAATTGTTTTCAAAGATCATACTGTGGTTGTCGTATTTGGTGCTTCTGGTGATTTAGCAAAGAAGAAAACATTTCCTGCACTTTTCGGTCTTTATAGAGAAGGTCAATTATCTACAACAACTAAAATTATTGGATTTGCAAGATCTTCATTAACTGATGATGATTTAAGATCAAGAATTAAACCTTATTTATCATATGATAAAGAAAATAATGATCATATTAAATCTTTAAATGATTTTTTAAATATTTGTACTTATCATAAAGCTTCTTATGATGAACCACAAGGTTTTAAAGACTTAGAATCTATTATTAATAAATTAGATAAAAACAATAATATTACTGAATCTCATAGAATTTATTATTTAGCTTTACCACCATCAGTTTTCACAATTGTTGCCACAAATTTGAAAAAATATTGTCATCCTGAAAATAAAGGTTATGCTAGATTAATTGTTGAAAAACCTTTTGGTCATGATTTAGAAAGTGCTAAAAAATTACAAGAAGATTTAGCACCACTTTGGAATGAAGATGAATTATTTAGAATTGATCATTATTTAGGTAAAGAAATGGTGAAAAATTTAATTCCAGTTAGATTTTCAAATACTTTCTTAGGTTCATCATGGAATAATAAATTTATTGATTCGATTCAAATTACTTTTAAAGAACCTTTTGGTACTGAAGGTAGAGGTGGATATTTTGATTCAATTGGTATTATTAGAGATGTAATTCAAAATCATTTATTACAAGTTTTAACTTTATTATTAATGGAAAAACCAAAAGATTTTAATTCTGAACATATTAGAGATGAAAAAGTTAAATTACTTAAATCAATTAAACCAATTGATTTTAATGATGTTTTAATTGGTCAATATAGTAAATCTGAAGATGGTTCAAAACCAGGTTATTTAGATGATGAAACTGTGAAAGCAAATTCAAAAGCAATTACATATGCTGCAATTGTACTTCATATTAATAATGAAACTTGGGAAAATGTACCAATTATTTTAAAAGCTGGTAAAGCTTTAGATCAAGGTAAAGTTGAAATTAGAATTCAATTTAAGCCTGTCACATCTGGAATTTATGAAAATTCCGCTAGAAATGAATTAGTTATTAGAGTTCAACCTGATGAAGCAATGTATCTTAAAATGAATATTAAAGTACCCGGTGTAGCAAATAAAGTGTCAATTTCTGATTTGGATTTAACATACAAAGATAGATATTCTTCTGAATTTTATATTCCACAAGCTTATGAATCTTTAATTAAAGATTGTTTTGAAGATGATCATTCAAATTTTGTTAGAGATGATGAATTAGAAGTTAGTTGGGCATTATTTACTCCTTTATTAAATTATCTTGAAAGTGAAAATGGTCCACAACCAATTCCTTACCCATATGGATCTCGAGGTCCAAAAGGTCTTTCTGAATTCATGAAAGAACATGGTTATGTATTTGAGCCAAAGGAAAAATATCAATGGCCTGTTACTACTCCTGAAGTGCTGAATTCCAGCAAATTTTGAATAACAAATCAGCAATGACAACAACTTTTACTTTATAATCTTCTAATATAACATAATCTCTACTAATCATATTTACTCTTATCTAACGATCATATATCTATACTTATATATGTTTATAGCTCTAACATTACATTCAAACGCAACAAATCAAGAACGTTAGTTAGTTACTTATTAGTAATAGTAAAGTAATTCTCCGCACGCCAAAGAAGAAACGAGGAAATTGAAATTTCTTAACACGGAATTGCATAATTAGTGATCACTAGATAGGTGACGTTGTTGTTGTTCTTTTTGACTTTGTTGTACTTCTTGTTGGCTGCTTTCTCTTCTTATTCAGTAGGTATTGCAATAATTGCTAAAGAGGATGTCGGTCTCTATGACAGCAACCACACAGCACGAACGAGAACGAGAACGAGAACGAGAACATAACCAAGAAATAGATTTAGAACAAGGACACGAACACGAACTCAAACATAAACACGAACAGTCATCATCGTCAACGTCATCGACAACAGAATTAGATTCATCAGCAACCATGACGACAGGAACGTCGTTGGATCTTATAGAACCTTTAAAAGAAAAGGAATTTTTTATTAAAGAAGAATCAAATATTGAAGTTGAATCCGAAATTAAACAAATTACATCAAATGAAGATTTAAATAATAATGATGATAATGATGATAATGATGATGATGGTGATGATGATGATGATGATGATGATGATAATAATAGTAGTAATAATAATAATAATAATAATAATAAAACTACACCACGAAGGGTTAAATTATATACTTTATCATCAGATAAATGGATTGATTGTGGTACTGGATATTGTAGTGGTAAACTTGAACCAAATCCTCATTTTTATGTAATTAATGAATCAGATTCTAATGATATACTTTTAAATGCTCCAATTAAAGGTTCAACTCAATATCAAAGACAACAAGATACTTTAATTGTTTGGACAAATGAAGAAGGAATTGATTATGCATTATCATTTCAAGAAACAGATGGATGTTTAGAATTATGTGAATTTTTAATTGAAATTCAAAAAGATAAATTAGCTCCAAATATTACACTTGTTGCAATTATTCAAAGTGCTGAAGGTGAAATTACAGAAATAATTGCAGGTCCAATACCTCAATTACCAATACCAACACAAGATAATTTAAATTCAATATTAGATTTATTAGCAATTAATCAATTTAAAAATAAAATTATTAATCAAATTTTAGAAAATAATGGTAAATGGATAATTCAATTAATTGAAATTTTTAAAATTTGTGAAAATAATCATCAATTATCAATTATTTATTGTTTAAGTGATATAATTAAAATGTTAGTTTATTTTAATGAAATGGATATATTTGAAATTTTAATTAATGAAGAAATTTTATATTCAATTATTGGTATATTAGAATATGAACCTGAATATCCAGGTTTAAAATTAAATTGGAGAATTTTTTTTAATAATAAATTTAAAATTAAAGAAGTAATTAAATTAAATAATGTTGAAATTGAAAATCAAATTAGGAAATGTTTTATATTAAAATTTCTTAAAGATGCAGTATTAGCTAGATTACTCGATGATTCAGGTTTTAATTGTATATCAACAATGATTCAAAATAAAGAATGTAAAATTTTAGAATTTATTGAAACTGATGATCATTTTTTAAAAGATTTATTTGCAATGTATAATGATAATGATGATGATAATAATGAAAATATTATATATGACAAGAAATTAGATGGTATCAAATTAATTAATCAATATGTATTAATATCTAAATCTCAACAACCATATCAACGTACAGAATTTTATAAAACATTAATCGATAAAGGATTAATGTCAATGATTAAATTTTCTACAATTGAAAAGGAGATTGAAAGTAGAATTTTAATTACTGAAGTTATAGTTACAATTATTGAACATGAAATCTTATTATTTAAGAATTCAAATGAAGAAATTTTAATGAGTACATTAATTAATATATTAATTAATGAAAAGAATATTGGTTTAAAAACGCAGGCGTTTGAAGCAATTAAAATATTAATTGATCCAAATAATTTAATTGATAGTAGTGGTATAAATACTACTAATAATAGTATGATGATGATGAATGAAAATAGTATGGATGATATAATTGATGATTCATTTTTTATTGAATTTTATGAAAAATCAGCTACAAAATTATTTCAACCAATTATTTACATAATAGAAAATGATGAATTTAATAAAATTGAATATAAAAGGGAAGATCTAATTACACTTGAAAATTTATGTGAATTATTAGGATTTGTTTCAAAATTTCATGACGCAATTCATAGTAGATCATTTATACTGGAAAATCATTTATTAAAAGGAATTAATAAATTAATTGATCCAAAATTTAAATATCAATTAAGATTAAGTGCAGTTAGATGTTTAAGAAACATTATATTATTAAATGATGAATATTATACAAGATATATTATTGAAAATGATGTATTAAATGGATTTGCTAATATTCTTGATGAATCTAATGATTGCAATAATTTAGTTAATTCAACATGTCTAAATTTTCTTAATATAATAATTAATAATATTGAATTTACAAATTTTCAATTATTGAAAAAATACCTTGTATCTAATTATGCATCTATTTTAGAAAAGAATTTCCTAGGTATTAAAATGATGAATGCTGAGGTTACTACGTCTGTTGATGATGATGATAATACTACCACCACCACCACTACTACTAATATTATTGCTAATGATAAAGCTAGTGATGATGATATACCACTGTTGTCTATGTATGGGATATCCAACCTTCCTAACAAGTCCAAACATGCTCTGGATGATGATGATGATTATGATAATGGTGATGATGATAATGAAGGTTATGGGGATGTCATGAATGTTAGTGGTGGGAATGGGAATGGTCACGCCGAGCCTCATGTTTTGTGCGAGGGGGCGGAGAAGAAAAAGAAGGTTGCGGAGTAGACAATAGAGATGATGATGATGATGATGATAGTAGATGCTTATAAAAGGTAGCAAAGGACCGTTTCTGCTCTGGAAAGTGACTTTGTTTGGTGTTTGGATAGAGAGAGTGTCAAAATATCAAACTACAAATATATATATACCACATAATGGAAGAGTATAATTATTCAAATGTATGGCAAGATCGCCTCTTTGCTGGAAAAGTATGTTTAATCACCGGAGGTTCTGGAACAATATGTAGACAACAAGCAGCTGCATTAATAAAGTTAGGTTGTTCAGTATCAATTATTGGAAGAGACACGAAACAAGTTAATGAAGTTGTTAATTTACTTTTAAAAATAAAACAAAATAATGTTAATTTTGGTAATATTATTGGAATTGGTAACTGTGATGTAAGAAGTATTGATTCAATGAATGATGTTGTATCTAAAACAATTTCTAAATTAGGAAGAATTGATTTTGTAATTTGTGGAGCTGCTGGTAATTTTATGGCTGATTTTAATCATTTATCCGCTAATGCTTTTAAAACTGTTATTGATATAGATTTATTAGGTTCTTTTAACACTGTTAAAGCGTGTTATAATGAATTAGTTAAAAATAAAGGTTCTGTTATTTTTATTTCTGCAACATTACATTATTATGGTGTACCATTTCAAAGTCATGTTGGTGCTGCAAAAGCTGGAATAGATGCATTATCAAATGCTTTAGCTGTTGAATTAGGTCCAATTGGTATTAGATGTAATTGTATTGCACCTGGTCCAATAGGTAATACTGAAGGATACAATAAATTAGTTCCAAATAAAGAAAATTTTCAATCTAAAATTCCATTACAAAGAGTTGGTGAAACGAAAGATATTGCAAATTCAACAGTTTTTTTATTTAGTCCAGCTGCTGAATGGATTACAGGTGCAATTTTAGTTGTTGATGGTGGATTCTGGCAAATGGGTAATTTTAATACTCTTGATATGTACCCACATTTATTAAAGAAAAAGTTGCTTGAAAAGGCTAAATTATAAGTTACAAATTTCTTCTATTATACATTTATATAAATCATATTTATGTGTGTTTCTGTATAATTATATTCAAATAATAATAATGATAATGATAATTATGACATAAAAATGATGATCACTCTTCAAATCTGCTTCTGAAAGTCTTCTTTTGTGGTGGAAGTTGTTCTTCATCATCATCACCATCTTCTTTTTCATCATCATCTTCCTCACTATCAGATGCAAACCTTGAGTGGAAGGACTTTGTGAATTTCCCAGTATCATTTTCACTCTCTTCTACTTCATCATCTTCATCACCTCCTTCGCCTTCTTCGTCTTCTTCTACTGCCTCAAATTCTTCCAAAAATTCAGATTTAAAGTCAGCTACTTGATCTTCAATTTCCTTCTCATCTTCAGGGAAAATATATTCAATATATTCTTCTTGAATTCCATCTGTATCTTCTCTTACTTTACGTGAAATTCTAGGTAACCTTGCTTTAACGGTTTTAACCTTATTTTCATCACCATATTCTTTCTCGAATTTTTCAAGTGATTCCAAAAGTATAATTCTATTTTGAGTATTATCATTTTCTTTCATTTCTTTAATAAATTTCTCATATTGTGCACGTACATTATCTTTTGTAGATTCATGAATATTAAAAGTAATATTTTCATCATCATAATCAGCTTCTTCTTTTTCTTTCTCTTCTTCATTATTTTCAAATGCTTTAATTTGATCTTCACTTGGAACCTTCAATTCAAATAAACAACGATCAATAACTGCATCAATATCATCATCTGTAAGTTCAAGTTGATATTCATATAATCTTCTAGCAAGTTTAAAATTATAATTCTCAATTACTCTATCAACAACAGATTCAATGAATAATATCTTATCTTCTTTATTTATAAAATTTTCAAATATAACAATTTCAATAATATTATAACTTCTAATATCATTACCAAGTGAATCTTCAAAATTAAAATAATCTAACCAATTATTCCAATTTTCTGGATATAATTCAATTAATTTATTATATAACTTTCTGGCACGATCAAAATATCTTAATTTAATTTCAAATTTTATATAATACATTATAATATCTGGACTAGATGTTAATCCAATTGCTTGTCCTAATACTTTTCTCATTGAATTTATATCATAATTTCTAATTTGAAAATCTGCATACTTATACCAAAATTGAATAATATTTAATTTTTTAAATGGTATTATTTTAAGTAATTTCTCATAAATATTTTTGGCATTAGTTACTTCTCTATTATCAAATTCTTCCCATAATGCATATCTATAACAAATATAAAAATAAGGAATCCATTTTGTAATTTCCAAAATTTTTGGAATAATATTTGTAGCAATTTCAAATTGTTTTCTAATTTCATCTTCTCGTATACCAATATTTGAATCAATTATTAAATTAAAATATATCCACCATGTTTCATAATCTGATTGATTTTGATTTAATTTTTCTTCATAAACTATTTTTCTCTTTAATAATACATATTTTTCAACATTATGTGTATCAACACCATATTGTTTTTCAAAATTTGTTTGAAATTTTTGTAAATTTTTAATATCATCATTATTCAATGCTTTAAATCCAAAATCATATAATTCTTTAACTTTATCAAATTTATGATTAGAATGTTCATATCTAATCCATGAAATAAGAAATTTTGAATCAAGTTTCCCTTTTGTAAATATAGCATTAACACCTAATTTGAAAACATTTTCAACATTAATATAATCACCATGTTTTTTCTCAAATTCTACCCATCTAAGCCATGAATCACTATCACAAAATGAAGTTACAAATTTTTCAAACAATAAACGTTCACTTTCATATTCTTCATATCTTTCTTTAAATTCTAAAAAATGAATCCATACATCTTTAATTGGTTTCCATTGTAACCAATTTTCAAAAATTTCATTAACTGCAACTATATTTCCAATTGATTCTTCAATAGTTATATACATATACCATAATTTATCAATTCTTGGTAACAATCCAGTTACTCTTTCTAATAAATTCCTAGCGTGATTAATATTTTTATTTTTAATTTCAGTTTGAATATATCTAATCCACATTGAAACATTTTTATAATCAACTTCAAGTGCACGTTCAAAAATTGATCTAGCACGTCTTTGATCTTTTTGATCAATTTCAAATTGTGCATATCTCATCCATTGACCATAATTAAACCTATTTCTACGTAATGCATTTTCATATTCAGTTCTTTTTCGTTGTTGAAAATAATGAAGTTCATCTAAATCTGCAATTTTAACATCTGGTGTTTTTAATTCATTAATACTTGATTCATAAGCTGATTTTAAAATTCTAGATGCAGTAAACTGTTTCTTCTCATCATTTTCATCATTCTCTAGATCTTCTGTAGCTTTTCTTTTTACCCCCGACATTAGGTATTTGAATGGTGTATCCAAATATATGTTTCTTGAAGAAAATAATATAAATATAAAGATAATTTCTCCATCAACCCAAAAAAAGTATAGAAAAGAAAAGAAGAAAAGAAAAAGAAAATAGAAAATCCAAATTCCTAGAAAACCGGCAACGCGTTGTTGATGTTTTACTTTAACATGTATATATATGTGATGTTTCCTTTCTTGAACACTTTAAGCGGAATTTAAATACAGAAAACATATATATATATATATATATATCAAGTATCAGATCCATTGATAGAAATGACTTCCGGTTTGACTTTGGGAGACATCAAGTTTTTGGTAGTTAAAGGAAAAGGCACAGATGAATCAACTTCTGCTTCTATTGATGAACTTAAAACTGGATTAAGTTCACTTACTTCATTAAACCTTAATGAAGTTTTCAATTTCCATAATGATAAAGAAATTCAGAAAATGTCACTATCAGATCTTTCTCAATTTACCCATGTTATTTCAAACTCTATTGATTTCCCAAATTATGAAATTATTTCAATTCGTTTAATGATACCTGTTGTAACGCCACAATGGTTAAAGGAAATTATTAAGAATAAAAAAATTGAACCATTAAGAACATATTCTCCAAATCCAAAACATATATTTAAATCTGTAAGTATCTGTATATGTGGTGGATTGACAAATGATGATAAAGAAATTTTGAAATCTGCTGTTCGTATTTTTGGAGGTCTGTGTTTTAATGATTTAAGAAGAACTTTAACGCATTATGTTACTAATGATATTAACGATGATAATTCAAAATTAGTTAAAGCATTTAATGATATCAATCCTGATGGACGTCAAATTAATATAGTTAAAATTAGTTGGTTGTTTGACTCAATTTTTAAAGGTACTATTGTATCAGAAAAATTACATAGTTTTGAACTTAATAAGAATGATTCATATGAATTAACAATACCTAAATTTTTAAAACAATTAAAATTCACAATTTCTAATAATCTTGAGCTTTCAGATTCTATGAAATTGTTATTTGAAGAAATTATAGTAAAAGAAAATTCTAAGGGGACCATTCATCTAACAAGATATATTGATACAACACTTGATATATCATTTATTCAGAGAACATTTGATTATTTTTTTTCTTTAATATTAAATAAAACTGAAGAATTAAAATTTGACTCTTTACTTTATTATCCAGGTTATAAAAATCCAGTAATAGGTATGGATAATACATTAATTGCAACTACAAATTATACTGGTGATTCTAGGATATATATTGAAGAACTTATCATTCGTATGGGTGGTAAATTTGGTAAAACTTTAAAAACATCAAATACACATTTAGTTGCATCAAAGCATGCAGGTATGAAAATTGAATATGCTGAAAATTGGGGTGTAAAGATAATTAATCATGCTTGGGTTGAAGATTCATTTGTTAATTGGAAAATGATGGATGAATCAAAATATTCAAAATTACCTAGAGATAATAATGATGTTAGACTTTTGGGTGATATCAAATTTAATGGATTTAAATATTCTAATGAAAAAATTGAAGAAAATAAAAAAAACGTTGAAAATGGTGATGTCATAATGGATTCTCAAGTTGATGATGAAGGAGATAATCAAGTTGTACTTACAGAAGAAAGTTTAGTAACAGAAAAACGGAAACCTATAAAGAATAAAAGTGATATTATAGAAAATTCAAAGGAAGTTTTAGAAAAGGAAGTTTTAGAAAAGAAAATATCAAAAGATGAAGTACAAATACCAAGTACCGAAGAAGGTTTAAATGTTAAGGAAAAGTCAATTAAAAAAAATAAAAGAAAAGTAATTGAAAAGGAAAAACCAACAGTAAAACCTGTGGTTGTAGATAAAGAAGTTGAAGAAGTAAAGGAATCGAAGAAAAAAATTATTAAGAAAAAAGAATCAAAGGTAAAAGAAAAAGAATCAAACTTGAAAGAAAAAGAATCAAAGGTAGAGGAAAAAGAACCTGAACAATCAGTAGATGAAGAAAATTTAATATGGGAAATTCCAGAATATGAAGAAAAATCTAAACCGATTATTCCAGCAAAACGTAGTTCTAGCGTTATAGTAGATGATACTGCAAGTGAAAAAAATTCTAAAAATACCACCAGTATTTCTAAGAAACAAATGAAAACAGATAAACCATATAATATATCTGCTATTGTAACTGGATTTGATGGTGAATTATCTTTAACTGATAAAAGAAAATTAAAGAAAATTGGAATTAGTATTGTTGATAATTCTAATAAAACTCTTAATTGTATTATTGCACCAAGTTTATTACGTACACAAAAATTTCTCACTGCACTTTCATATGATCCAAAATATATTATTGAACCATTATTTTTAAGTGATGTACTAGGTACATTAGATAGTGTAAAAAAAATTGGAGAATTTGAATCGATTTCACCAAAAGTAGAAACATATAATATTTGGGAACATGTCAATTTTGACAAAGATATTAAACCAAAGAGATTATTTCATAAAAATACTACAAAGGAGCAAGCAATTGAGTATATGAAGAAACCAAGAAAGGGATTATTTGATGGATTTGCATTTAATTTATCTCCAGGTTTAGCAGGTGGATTTGATACACTTAAAAGTATTTTGAAATCTTTTGGATGCAAACAATGTACTCTATTTAAAGATGCAACAAAAAATATTCTTTTGAATGAAGAAAAAACAATAAATCATATTTCAGGAGTTGCTATTTTAGTATGCAGTATTGGAGAGAATAAAATTCAAAAACATTTTATTGAAATATGTACTGAACAAAAGATCAAGTATGTTATCCTCGAATGGGATGTGATTGTAACTGCTATATTTGAAGCATCATTGAAATTGACCAAGAGCAACGTTCTTCAGCAGGATGGTGTTTTTTAAGCAACTAAAAAAAACAATACAGATATCGATCGATAACTGTAGTTTTGTAATATAAATAGAAATAGAAATAGAAATAGAATGTTGAGCCTTCGTCTGTGCTTACGTAATCTCCACTGTGAAAAATTGATTTTCCTCTTCACTGAATTAATTTACTTCACTATTTATGTATACTAATTACCTGTTAACGGGTCTTCTCCTCTCGGGATCAGTATGCAAACATACAAGATAAAAGAACAAGACATGGAGAATGACGAATGGGTGTTAAGAAACATTCATAGAGAATGGTATTACGTGCGAGTGCAGATGTAAGTAGTATAACCAATACTTTTTATCTTATTTTATCTTATTTTATTTTACTTTATTTGCCAAGAACTAACTACTAACACAATCTACAGAACTGGTAAGGACCTTCCCGATTTAAACACATGGAAATTGCTTGTTCTTCGGTGTCTCCAGCAGAAACAGGGGGTTTTCGGTGAATCTATAGAGTTTGATATACTCTCTAACGAATGTGTCACTGGGAATGAAACTATTTTAAGAGTTCATTTTCAAGATCGTGTGGTGTTTTTAGAGTCTCTTTCTGTGTGTGTCTTCGATGAAGAATCGCCAGATGGGGGCCAAACTCTTCGTGTGGTTTGTCAGAGTGCTTCTCTGGACGGTGTGGTTGTCCCAAGAACTGGATGGACCATCTAAAGTATATAAATGTAAGTGTTTGTAATCTGTGTATTCTTAATTAATATCTAATTCCTAATCCCAATCCTCCAGAGTAGATGAGATGATATAATAATATGAGCGAAGCCTTCAATATTGCAAGATGATGTGCATCGCAGTAAAGGTTACCAGTGGCCAGTTGCTTCTTGTTCCTTATTTCCTATTTCTGTCCCTGATACAACCAATTGCAATCTTACATTAAATACAATCCATTACTAGAGACGCAATGCATCTTCGAAAATGGTTGTCCGGTGTCTTTTTGACGCTTATTTGGACCTTTCCAATGATTACAATAAGTCATGCAGACGATACAGATAATGGCAATAACAATAATAATAATAATAACGACAATAACGATCAAACTTGGTCTCCTGATGTATCTTATTCTCTATTTCCTGATGTTAAAAATATTTTACAATTTGAAGATTCTTCAAATACTTTATTACTTGATATTGAAGGTATTTATATTACAACTGATTCAGGAAAGAATTGGAATAAAATCGATTTGAAAGATGAGAATGGTAATGATTTAATTCCAATATCAATTCAAGAATTTGAATTTCAAAAATCTACAGCTATTGTCTTTACTAGTAATGGTCAAATGTTTCGTACCACTGATCAAGCAGAAACTTGGGAAAGTTACACATTTCCAATTGATGGTGACTATAAAATTCTTTCAGGAAATGCACAAATTAACTATGTCAATCCAGATTATATGTTATTTTCATTAAAATATTTTGACAATGGTATGATAATAGAACGTACCTTTTTTACAAAGGATAATTTAAAAACAGATGCAATTGATATTGATGTAGAAAATGCTGGTGAATGTACTTTTACAAAGATAAATCCAGATTTTAATCAAGGTGATGACTCAACTATAATTTGTATTAGAAGAGAATATAATCAATTTGGTCTTTTAAAAGAAGATCAAGTCATTTCAACATCTGATTTTTTCGAAAATATTATAGTTACATCAGGAAAAGGTTTAGAAAATTCACATGTTTTAAAAGTTAAAATTGTAAAATCATTTGCAATCTTAGTTGTTAGTACTGATAGATATTTAACAGATTCAACAGTTTTATACACTTCTAAAGATGGTATATCTTTTACAAAGACATTTTTTGAAGGTCAAGAAAAAGGTTGGATGTTTAGCATTTTAGATTCAACACCAAATGCTTTATATGTATCTGTATATGGTAGGAACTCTAAACATATGATTGGTTCTGCTGATATTTTTAGATCTGATTCTGATGGTAAATATTTTAAAAAAATTTTTGGTGATGTTTTCTCAAATATGTTAGGTATGTCATTAATTAGTAAAGTTGAAACTTTAGATGGTGTTTGGATTGCATCTCATAATTCTGAATATCATGGAATGCAAAATCCAGATTCTAAAACTATGATTACTTATGATGATGGTGAAAATTGGTCTTATTTAAATATAACAGATTCTGAAAATTGTTCTAATGATGAAGAATGTTCTTTGAATATTGCATGGTTAACACAGAGAGCAGGTGACGGTGAAATTGTTTCAGGTGAAACTCCTGGTATTATTTTAGGTGTTGGTAATGTTGGTAAATATTTAGAACATAATGTCGATAATTTGAAAACTTTCCTTTCTAGGGATGGTGGTTTAACTTGGAAAAAAGTTAGTGATTCTCCGACTGTTTTTGCATATGGTGATTTAGGTAATATTTTAATAACTGTTCCAGTAAATCTTTCATATTTCTTAACTGGTAATACTGACAAAGCAGCAGATTCTTTTTCATATTCATTAGATCAAGGTGAAACATGGTCTGAAGTTAAATTATCTTCAAAAGTTGTACCTCTTTTCTTTGTTAATAGTTCTGATAATACTGATAAAAGTTTTATTCTTTATAGTAAAGAAATTGAAAAAAATCAATCTCTCATTAATGCATTTGATTTTACCAATGCTTATTCTGATACATGTACTGATAATGATATGGAAGAATGGTATGCAAGAGTAGATCCAATTTCAGGTGAACAAGTATGTGTTTATGGTCATTCTGAAAAATTCAATAGAAGAAAGATTGATGCCAAATGTTTTGTGAACAAAAATTATGCAGATTTAGTAGTTATTGAACAACCATGTACATGTACTATTGATGATTCGGAATGTAATTCAGGTTTTAGACTAGATGAAAATAATATTTGTCAACCTATTCTTTCTTTATTATCAGAATTCTGTGATTCTCCCAAGGGAAAAACTAAGATTTCATCACGTAGAATTAAACCAGGTAACTTATGTCAAGGTGGTTATCAACCACCTGTTGATGATTATAAGTTAAATTGTAATGATGCAAATGATGGTAAAGAACAAGATGCAATTACAGTTAGATATATATCATTTAAGGAAAATATAAGATATTATCAATATTTAGATAAAAATTCATCTCAAATTGAATTTCAAGATGAAACTCTTATTGTTCTAACTGCCTCTAGAAAGGCATATGTTTCATTTGATGAAGAAAGATTTTTCACTATTACTCAAAAGCCAATTTTATATATTTTTACAAATCCATTTTGGCAAGATTCAGTATATTTACTTACTGATTCTGGTGAAATGTTTGCATCAAAAACAAGAGCATATTCTTTTGATAATCATGTTTTACCACATACATCATCAGGTTATAGTTCGTATAATATGGAATTTGATATTAGAAGTCCTGATGTTCATATTTTATTGTCTCATGTTAATTGTGATGCCATGAACAATTGTGAAAATTTTGCATCATTAACTGAAGATAATGGTAATAGTTATGTTGATTTACCAAATGATATTACACATTGTATATTTGCAGAAAGTCTTTTTGATACTGAACTTTATGATTTCCCAGATACTGAAATTATTTGTGCGCAAAAAGTTGAAGGTCAAGATTATTCAAGATTAATTTCTACTACTGATGCATTTTTATCAGACACTACAGTTTTATTTGATAAAATTGTCGGATTTACTACAAGTGGTAAATATTTGGTTGTTGCTGAATTAGCTGATGATAGTTTAGTTGCTCATGTATCAGTTGATGGTAAAAATTTTGCAAGAATTCAATTTCCTGTTGATATTAATGTCGAAAGGCAAACTGCATATACTATTCTTGATGTTAAATCTAAAGAATTATTTTTCCATTTGACAACATATGATGAAAAAGATCATGAATTTGGTGCTTTATTAAAAGCTAATTATAATGGTACTTTATTAACTACTGCAATTGATTATGTTAATAGAAATGATGATGCATTCATTGATTTTGAAAGTGTTCAAAGCTTAGAAGGTTTATCCATTGTAAACGTTGTTAGTAATCCAGATGAAGTTAAAGATGGTGGAGATAAGAAATTAGTTAGTAAGATTTCACATAATGATGCTGCAACTTGGTTTTTATTACCACCTCCATTAAAAGATTCTAATGGTAAAAGTATTAATTGTAAAGGTTGCAGTTTACATTTACATTCTTATACAGAAAGATTGGATCCATCGCGTGACACATTCTCATCTACATCTGCTATTGGTATGTTATTTGGTTTGGGTAATGTTGGTACAAGTTTATCACCATTGAACCCAACTTCTGATAATAGTGATGTTGCTCTATATTTCTCAAAAGATGCTGGTATTACATGGAAAGAAATTGTTAAGGGTAATTGGATTTGGGAATATGGTGATCAAGGTACTATTTTAGTTATTGTTCAAAGATTTGTGGAAGTCAATACATTAAAATTTTCCTTAGACCTTGGTGAAACTTGGAGTGATTATATATTTTCACCTGAAAAGAAATATCTTGTTGAAGATATTGCAACTGTTCCATCTGATAATTCTCTCAAATTTATTATTATTGTCAAAGATGAAGATGTTTCAAATAGTATATTCACAGTTGATTTTACAAGTGTATATCCAAGACAATGTGAATTACCTTTAGACACAAAGGAAGCTATTGGTGAAGATTATGAGTATTTTATTCCAAAACATCCAAGTGTGAAGAGTAATTGTTTATTTGGTCATGAAACCAAATATCTACGTAGGAAAGCTAAAAAATCGTGTTTTGTAGGTATGACTCCATTAAACATTGGTACTAGTGTTGTTAATAATTGTGAATGTTCTAGAGAAGATTACGAGTGTGATTACAATTTTGAATTATCAATTGATGGTACATGTAAGTTAGTTAAAGGATTAGAAAGTAAAAGAGGTGATGAAATTTGTTTTACTAGTGATGCTGATGAATGGTGGCAACCAACTGGTTATCGTAAATTGGAACAAAGTACATGTGATGGTGGTTTATTACTTGATAAATGGGTAGTTCATCCATGTCCGGGTAAATCACTCAACAAAGGTGGTATTAGTGGGTTTTCAATGTTCTGGGTCATTTTCATTCCATTAATTGCATTTGCGAGCTCATTAGTTGTTGTTTATGAACGTGGTATTAAAAGAAATGGTGGATTTAGTAGACTCGGAGAAATTAGATTAGATGAAGATGATAATCTACAATTGATTGAGGAAAACAAATTTGATAAAATTATTAATACTGTTGTTAGATTTGGTGTTTTCACTTATCAAATAGCAGGAAAACTCATTAGATTTTCTTCTAAATTTGTCAAAAAAATAACCGGTAGAAACCAACAGGAGAATATGGGTAGTATGGGTGCATTTTTTAATGACATGGTTGATGATGATCATTCACTTTTTGGTGATTTAAATGATGATGAAGATGCTAGAGAAATTGATAGTTTCCTTGAACGTGGTAATAATGATGACTTTGGTGACTTTGCAACTCATGATGGAAATGGATATCATGATGACGATAACGATGATTTTTTAGCGGGAGAAGTTGATCAACATCCGGTTGATGCTGATAACTCAGAATTCAGACTGAGCGATGACAACGATGATATCTGATGGTTTTTTGATTTTACTTTTTTTTATTAAATTATTATTGAGCATTTTATCTCATTTACAATAAATTAAAATTGTATTTTTATATATTATATAATATCTATATTTATAAAAGCTAACCATATTATGAAATATTCTTATGAGTAATTAGTTAATTCTTAATTAATTGCTATCCGTATCATCTACATTAAGAATTGGGAAAGTGGTGAAGATATCTTGTGGTGCAGGGATGTTTTTCCCAAAAAAATAGCTGCATTTTAAACTTGGCATCTGACTTATAATATTTCCACATTCAACATGAATGGTTGATTACAACCCACAATATACACAATCTAGAGTCTGAATAGTTTCAAACAATAAAAAAATCATATATATCAGAAAATGAGCCATGTTGTAAGGGGATTAAGGCCTAGATATGTTGGTATATCTAGAAGATTCAGTACGTCGATGATAAAATATAAGGAATTACCAAGGCCATCACAACAATATATGTCAGACATGGGTGAACAACCAACTCCACTAACAGAGAATGATATTGCAGCAAAAGAGGTTGCCGATATAGAACTCCCACAGGCTACAATAGATGAAAAGGCAGAAATTAAGAAAGCTATGAAATGGAGATCACTTCGAATGACATTTTGGCAATTATTTCTTGTCACTTTATTAGGTAGTTCAACTTTAAATATTATGAGGGAAAGAAATTTGAAGGAAGAATTAGATGATAATTTTGATAAAAAATTTAGTGTGATTAAAAAGTTAACTAAAGATGCAGAAAATGGTAAAATAACAGTTGAAGAGGCTAGAGAGAGCTTAAAATCATGGAACGAAAGATTTGTGGATGTATTTGAATTGAAGCCAATAGAATTGAAAGGTGTTGAAGGTATAGATAAAAAACAACTCGAATTAGCATACAAGAAGGTGAAAGGAATAGATATTGGTGAAGATTCAGTTGCTCATAAGACAAATGAAAAATTGGATAAGTTCTTATAGTGTATATTGTTTTTAATAACTTGTAAATATATTGATTTAAATGAAATAACATATGTAAGATTGGTAAAAAAATAGTTTTAATAGTAATACAATTAATGCTACAATAGTCTATATAAGAGAGAAAAAGCAAATTAAAGTAAGCAAAAAAAAATAAAAAAAAAAGTCAATTTTGAAATATTGGAGATAACATAATTTATCCACTCCAGTATCTATATAGCATTGGAGCTTCGAAACTAATTGGTTTAACAGATTCACTCAAATCTGTAGATTCTTCACCATCTCCTTCTTCAAGAATATTTAATTGTTTCCGAGGTGGTTTGTATAAGATTTCTTTTGATTGGGAAATCAAATCCTTAATCTGTTTAATATCTATATCTTTAAAATCTTCTTTAGACTCTAACAATGAAATAATCTGTAAAAATTTAGAAGTTGCTGCATTATTATACTTAAAAATACTTAGTTTTTCTTCTAACAATTCATTTGATTTCTTTTCCAGATATTTTCTTTGTAATTCAAATTCTTTTTCCAAGGAAGTAAGTTTAGATAACTTCATATCAACAATTTTTAATTGATGTTGAATTATATTTACCAAAGATTTGTTCATTTCTCTTTCTTCAAAAGTAGCAAATAAATGAGATCTAGCACCAATTATACCAAATGAATTAATTGCTGCATCTTTAACATCTTTCAAAGCATCTTCATCAGCTATATTTTCCTTTTTCTTTTCTTCTGTTGTATCCTTAAAACGATTAAGTTTCTTTTCCAATTTCTTATCCATAACTTTAATTGCTCTGTTTGATGCAGCAACAGCAATATCACTATCTACCATATTCACAAGAAATGATAACGTAGACATTATAGGATTGTCATTTGGAGAGAAGGAAAGATTTGGAACATATTTCAAAGGGCCCAATAATTCTTTATTGTCTTCAAGAAATTTATCTTCAATTGGTAATTGTAAAAATCTAATTATACATTCATCGGGAGTTTTATTATTACCAACATATTCAGAAATTTTGTACCAATCATTTTTAAATTTCGAAACACCTTCAACTAATTTATTAAATGATTCTTCATCCCAATTTTTATTTATATCAGGTTTAATTATTTTTTGTTTCTTTAATGGTGGTTCAGATACTAATGATTCCTTCTTATCTTTTTCTTCTTCAATATTTTTGTTATTAGAAACCAATATAGATTTTACCTTCTCCAAATTAGGAAATTCAACTGGTGGTTTATAACTTTCAAATGGAAACATACCTCTTGGAGTATCATAATCTACTACAAAATCACCTGTATATGGAGGTTCCATTTGTTGTGGTTTTGTTTCTGGGCTGACTTGATAATTGATAATACCCCATTTATTTAAAAATTTGTGTAAACGAAGTAAAGAACCTGCATCACCTATAAGATTTCTTCTAACAGCTGTATAAGATAAATATTCATTTGGATTTAATCTGTATGAATTGACCATGAAATTTCTATACTTGATGTAAATCTCTGGAGTTTTATTTTTATTAGCGGTTTGAAAAAACTCTGGTAGAGATTCACGTTCAATTTCATGTATATTTGAGAGATTAAACCATGAAGAATATGATGGTAAAACAACAGTATGAGTTTGTCTACCTAATGCGGATATTGATATAGAAGATTCTTTTGGAGATATAATTTGTGTTCGTTGTACTTCAGAATTCTGTGTAGATTGTTCATTATGTGTAATTGATGAAGAATGATCTTTTTTAGTAGCTTTCAATTCAGATATAGATTCTGAAAGACTTTTTTGTGGTTCAGAAGATGATACATTAGTCTCCACTTCAAAAGGTTCATCAGTTTCAATATGCTTCATTTCAACATCATCATCATCATTATCATCCTTATTATTATTATCTTTTTCTCCTTTTACTTCTTCTTCGTGATTATTTAGTTCATCTTCTTTTTTATTATCAATGTCCATTTCTTCTTTATCAATGTCAATTTCATCGTTATCAATATCTATTTCATCATTATTAAAATCTCCATCTTTTGGATCATCATTATCAATTGGTGGTAAAGGTGCATCATTAAATAAATCATCTATTTCAGAATTTGGTACTGAATTATTATTTGTTGATTCATTTTTAATAGGTGCTGTGATTTTTTCAAAATTTGTTTCGGTTGGTACTATGTTTTTTTGATTTATACTTTCTAAATTGTCATTTTCTTTTGACTTATCAATAAGTACTTCTTCAGATTGTTCTATTTTAGATTTTTCATCGATTACTTCATTGCTTGAGATTACTTCATTACTTGATCCAGTATTATTTGGCTTTTGATCAACAAGAGCTTCATTTCCCTCTTCTTCTTCTTCTTTTTCTTTTTCTTTTTCTTCTACTACATCATTTTTAGTTGGTTCAGTGGTCGTTAATTCAGGAACTGCTGTTCCTTCATTATCTTTATTTATCACTGTATTAGTCGTCTTTTGTTCACTAGATGATGGTACAATTGTTTCAGTACTGGGTTCAACTATTTCTTCAGAAGTAATTCTATTAGGTTTATCAATTGATTCATTATGTAATTCAACAGGTACATCACTTTCAACAACTTTAGATGATTCAACATTTTCATCAATTGAATTAACTGGATTTTCTACATTTTCTGTTATTTTAATATCCTTTAACTCATCAAAATTATCTTTAACTTTATCATTATCATTATTAGTTACTACATTTTCGATATTAGAATCTAATTGAATTTGAGAATCAGATTCTTTAGTTTCTTTAATTGATTCATTTTTATCAGTGTTTACAGATTCATGTAATGGTTCAATTCCAGTACTTTCTTTTGTATCCTTAAAAGAATTATCATTTTGAATAGTTCCATCATTTTGTTGTTTATTATCATTATCATCTTGTAGTTTAGTTTGCTCTTCTGTAATTTGTGACACTTCTTGTTGTGGCTCTACCAAAGCAACAGTCTCTAGAGGTACACTCTCTGTAATTGGTGTCTCTGTATTTTCTGTATCTACCATTGCAGTCTACCGCTTCTCTTGTTGTGGCCTTTGTAGGTATTTATGGAGAGTTTGGACTGAGTAAATAGACCTGGCAATGGTGTAATGACAGAATTCAAAACAAGTTAAACAAGAGCTGAGCATTGAATATTGAATTCAATTGGATTGAGCTGAGCATTTAAGGGGGCTTTCATTTTCGCGTTGAAACCGGGTAACTTTGTGTGGGGAATAGAAGAGTATTATTAACTATCTATGAAGTAGTCAGGTTATGATTATGGTTATGATTACGGTTACCTTATCCGGGGTATTTATTCTGATTTTGATGGTTCTTTCATAGGCAACCACACATCACAATGGGTATTATAGGGGGTACTTTCAAATTACTTTACAAAACCACATTTACTGCAGCTTCTTTTGGTTTAGGATTTGCAATTTTTGCAAGACCATGGCCAGATACTCCATTATTGGCTAAGCCAATGGAATTAGTTCAAGATAAACAAATTAAAGATAAAGAAAATAGTATTGAAAATTATGAAAAATTGGATAATTATTCAGAGTTTATTAATTGTAAAATATTTAGTAAATATGTCAAAGATGAAAATTTTAAATTAATACCAACTGATAAATTAATTCCTGAAGCTCATCGTTATAATCAAGTATCACAAGGCTTAATGGAATTAAATAATCCAATAATTATGATTAATAAAGAAGATGGTGAATTGGTATTATTTGGTAAATCAAATAACTCTAATTTAATTGGTCTTGATGGTAAAATTCATAATGGTATTATTTTAACATTATTAGATGAATCATTATGCTTTTGTGGATTTAATAAACTACCTAATAAAAGAGGTGTTACTGCAAATTTAAAAGTTGAATTTAATGATAAATTACCTACAAATTCTAGATTTATACTTTCTGCAAAAGTTGTTGAAAGTCGTGGTCGTAAAGTTGTAATTGATGGTAATTTACAATCTTTAGATAAAAATGGTAAACCACAACATTATGTAGCTAATGCTAAATGTTTATTGGTAGAACCAAAATGGTTCAAATGGTTTAATTGGGTGGATCTATTCTAAATATATTTATTCTTCTATTATTTAAGTTTATAGTCATTATATACAAGCATGTGTTTTGTTTAAGTTTATATATATAGTACATGAATAGTAAGTATACAACATAATGTAGTCTGGGTGCGTAAATGTATGTACGTACATGTAAATTAAATTTTGTATGAAATTTCACTATTGAATATGATGAAATTTATCTTGATTTAATTTTCAAACAAACAAGCAATACAACTGATTAATAAACCATCAATCATGGATAGAGATGAAGATGGGTTTGCTCAATCGATGTTTGATCCTTCATCTTCTAAATTAAAGACTGAAATTGAAAAAGAAGAAGAAAAAAGACAACAAATTTTAGATGAATATAATATGAAAGCATTAAATAAAGTTGTAAATGATAATGAATTTAGACCTGTAAATATATTAAGATTAAATTTCCTTGGAGCTGAAGGAGGTAAATATCGTGAACCATTTTTAAAGAAACAACTAGAGCCATTGCTTGAATATAATAAAGAGTCTTTAACAATGGGTAAACTTTTAAAAAATATTGATTTAGTAAATTTAAATTTTTTAAAATCTGATTCAATTTCAAATATTGGATGTCAATTAACATTACCTGAAAACAATCAATTTTTTAATATGATAAATCCTGATATACTTGATTTAGTTATTAATATGCAAGTTATACCAGTTAAAAAATTTTTTCTTAAAATTGGTACAAATGTTGGTAATGGTGAAGGAGATGGATATGTTAAATTACAATGGAAAAATATATTTGGTGGTGGAGAATCATTAGATTTTGATACGAATATATCATCAAATGAATTTAAATTTAAAAATAGTAAATCACAATATTTAATGAATTATTCAAGTCCAATTTTTAATAATTCAAATTATAAATTTAATACAATATTATATCACTCATTAAGATCAATTGATTTTACATCATATCATAATCAATCAATTGAAGGTATAACATTAAAAGCAAGTACAAACTATTTACCAATTGAAAATAAATTAAATCATGAAATTTCATTTGAAAATTTAATTAGATGTATTGATTTAAAATATTCAAATAATGAAGGATTTAGAAATAATTCATTAATGACAGATTATTTTTTATTTAATTCAGGTTATAATTTTAAATCATCAATTACATATTCAATTATTAAAGATTGTAGAGACTCAAAATATATTTTTGATAAAGGTTATTATTTTAGATTAAGTAATGAAATTTCATTATTTTCAAATAATAAATTTATTAAATCGTGTTTTGATTATTCAAAAGGTTATAAAATAAATTCAGGATTATTATTTAATTTAAATTTAAAAATGGGATTAATAAATTCATTAACAAATGATTTAATTCATCCAATGGATAAATTTCAATTAGGTGGATCAAATGATATTAAAGGATGGTTAAATTCAGGTATGGGACCAAAGCAAATGAATATGAATTTAGGTGGTAATTATTTTCATGCAATTGGATTAAATTTATTTTCAAATGTACCATATTTTAAAGATTCAAATTTTAAATTTCATTATTTTATTAATATTGGTAAATTAACTAATAAAATTAATTATAATAATATTTTAAAACAAAATTGTATTAGTTCAGGATTTGGTATTTCATATAATCATCCAATGGCAGCATTTGAATTAAATTGGGTTGTTCCAATTAGTGCAAATTTTAATGATGATTTAAGAAGGGGATTACAATGGGGTATTGGTATATCATTTTTATAAAATATTTTTATAAAAGTAATTATTTTACTAAGTTTTCATTATTTTTTATCCAATCATTATGCATTAAAACAATTTTTGGAATTATTAAAGATTCAATTTCAATTTTATTATTAATTTGATTATTTGAAAGCTTAATCCAATTTTCTTCATTTTGAGTTACGAAAACAACTTGAAATTTTCTATTTTGTAATAAATTACCAATAACTAATTGATGATTATATCTTTCAAGTGCATTTCTTGCCTTTTTAATTAAAATTGAATTATCAGTTTCTAATTTAAAACTAACAATCATGGCAATTGGAGCCCAAGAATCAACTAATCTTTTCAAAAATTTAGGTACCGGTTCTAAATCAACAACTAATTTACCACCATGATCATTACTTTGAATTTTATGTTCAGGTATTCTTGAACTTGGTAAAAAAAAGTCAGAAACTGCAGCAGCTAAATAAAATAAAGCATTTGAACCAATTACAGATAATTCTTGAGCAATTAATTTTAAAGTAAATAAATACTGATGAACGGTTGTAAATGGAACTAATAATAACATATTTTTATCTTTAACATTTTGATATTTTTTTAAAACATTAAATAAATCATTTTGTAAAGATTGATCAACTTCAACTTTTTTACCATCAGTTGAAAAATTTAAATGATCTAATAAACAATTAGTTGTATGACTAAAATGTCTTGAATAAGGTAAAAGTGAAAATTCTCTATGTAAAAAAATTACAGAATAATTATTTTCAAGGAAATATTCGGCTGAAGTTGCACCTCTTGTACCAGCACTAAAATTATCAATAAATCTAACTGTATTATTTTCTAATGGAACAGTTGTACCACCCGAAGTAACTAAAACAATTTTCCTATTTTGATTATGATTAAAATTAATAAATGAAGCAACATCATTACTTATTTGTGATAAATATGAAGGTGGTTTATGTAATCTAAAATAATTATCTTCATCAATTGGAGTTGCTGCTGGAAATTCAGGTAAAGATCTATCAATTGCAGAATCTGTATCTGGTATGGATGTTGCTACTCTAGTCAGGATTGGTTTTTCAGACATTTGTGATTGCAATTGGTTGTAATGGGGGGTAACTGGTTGCAATTGGTTGTCTGATGGATTGCCGAATGGATTTCCAGTACAGATATATATGCAATTACTAAGATATCAGTTATTATTGAATATTCATGTAGCATCGTATATCGTATAAATCAGTCACCCGTCACCAGCCACAGACATCACCAGCCACCGGCCACCAGCCACCGCCGCCGCCGTCGATCGACGCCAGAATTGCTCCCCGCTGATGAAAGAACGGGCGAGGATTGGCTCTTTTGGACGAACAACAGCAACAGCAACAGCAGCAGGCACAGCAGTAAGCTGATGAACTGTTACCAAGACTCCCCCCTTTTCATCCTGCTTTTACGTTGCTTTCCCTTTGCTACAGTCTTCATTCCTTTCCATCCACCTATCCACGGTACACATCATCTCATATCACATACAATTACTTGCCTTAATTGTATTCTCATATCTGGTTTGAACTTCCTTACAGTGTATTTATTTCTCGAAATCAACTAACTAATTCTTATTATTCAATTAATAATTTGTTCATTTGATATATTACATAGATCAATTCAACTCTAGATTTATTCATTTTTTTCATTTATATTTATTTATTTATTTATTTATTTATTTATTTATTCATTTATTTATTTATTTATTTATTCCCATTCTTATTTTGAATTTCATTTGGCTTTCATTAAATTATCAAAAGTGTATTACTATCGTTTCTAATTTATTTCATTAATTCATTTTATTTTTTAATTAAATTACTACTCAAATTTTAAATTCTTTTTTCTAAATCTATATACCCAGATTCATAGAATTACTATTATTATCTTTATCATTATCTTTATACTATTAAAATGTCAACCGATCAAACACAACAACAACAGCAACCAGAAATTGTTGAAGATACTCCAATTGATTCTCAGTCTTTAAATCAAGATCAAGATCAACTGCAACAACAACAACAAGATGATCAAAACATTGCTTCAATTGCAGAAGGTGGTCGTGAATTATCAAAAACTATTTTATATGTTGGTAATATACATAGATCTGTATCTGATGAAACACTGGAAGAATTATTTTCTTCTTTAGGCAATTCAATTAGAAGTTTAAAATTATTACAAGATAAAAATAAACCTGGATTTAATTATGCATTTGTTGAATATGATGATCCTGAATCTGCTAATAAAGCTTTAAATAATTTAAATAATTCAATTATTGCAGATAATCAATTAAAAATTACTAAAGCTTATCAAACTCAACAAATTAAAAATTTAGATACTTTTAATTTATTTATTGGTGATTTATCTTTAGAAGTTAATGATGATACTTTAAATTCTGCTTTTAAAAATTTCAATTCTTTAGTTCAAGCAAATGTAATGTGGGATATGAAAAGTGGTAGATCAAGAGGTTATGGATTTGTTTGTTTTGAAGACAAAAAAGATGCAGAAGATGCATTACAATCAATGAATGGTTATTTATTAGGTGATCGTCAAATTAGATTAAATTGGGCTTCTCATAGAGATCAACGTCGTAATAATAATAATAACAATAACAATAATAATAACATAAATTATAACAATAATAACAACAACAATAATTATAATAATAATTATAATAATAATTATAATTATAATAACAATAATAATGGCAACAACTATAATTATAATTATAATAACAACAATAATAACAATAACAATCATCACTATCATCATAACAACAATAACAATGGCATGAATAACTTTAACAATTTTAATAATAATAATAATGGTAATAATTATTATAATAATGTTAATTCTAATAACAATGCTAATAATATCAATAATTTAAATAATATGATTAATAGTATTAATAATAATGATAACTTAGTTGAAGGTATTAGTAATGATACTATGAATATGATGAATATGAATATGATTAATATGAACAATAATTCCAGCAATAATACTTCAACTGTCTCTGATCAATCTAATAACATGTTAATGAACATCAATAATGCTAATGCTAATACCAATAATAATACTAATAAAGTTCGTAACAACATTATGCCAATGGGTTCTTCTAATGATATGATTAATAATCAACAAAATGGTAGTAATAATATGAATAATATGATTAATAGACCACCAATTATGGGACCACCATCTTATGAAATGGTTTTAAGGCAAGCACCAAATTGGTTATCTGCTGTTTATTTGGGTAATTTAGCTGATTATACAACTCAAAATGATTTAATTCCTTTATTACAAAATTTTGGTTATATTGTTAATTTTAAATTATTATCAGATAAAGGTTGTGCATTTGTAACTTATGATACTCATGAAAGGGCTGCTTTAGCTATTGTTCAATTATCTGGTTTTACTATTAATGGTAGACCACTTAAATGTGGTTGGGGAAAATCAAATAAAGTTGTCAGTAATAACGGTAATAATAATAATATCGGTAGAAACACTCCAAATTGAATTAGAGACTGATACTAGATCATATCATAACACATAGTATATATAGCACATAACACATCATATCATCACAAATCATAACATATTACAACATAACATAACATAACATACATACCTATAGATTATTGAAACGATACAACGACAATTTATTATGCACAAAACTTAATATTTTTAATCATTTTCTTCCCTTTATTTTTCTTATTTTATTTTATTTTATTTTATTTTATTTTATTTTATATTATATCATATTATTTTATATTATTTTATTTATATTATTTTTTTTTATTTTCTTTTAAATTAGATTTTTTTTATATCATCTATAGAAAAGTAATTCCATAATCAAGTATTCATCAAAATAGAGACACATTTACTACTTATTTAGGTAATTATGTAATTAATTACGCGTGTAGTGTGGAGAAGGAAGACCATAGTCAGAAATTCTTAAGCGCGTTGTTTCATTGTTTGATTGCATGATTTATATGATTTATATGAATTTTGCAGGTTTTACTAATACTAACACTAATTAATATTATTATTTAATCACAATAAAATATCACAATAATATATTAAGTTAAAAATAAATTACAACTGTGTGAAATGAGTGGATTTAATAATGTTATATTTTCAAGAAATCATTATACTCCACATTATAGTACACCATATAGAATTGAAAGAGTTACAATTCAATTAAAAGAATTAAATACAACTGCAACAATTTATCCAATTTTCAATATTAATGAAGCACCAATTAATTTAATTAAATTTTTAACTCAAGAATATAATGATGAAATTTTACGTGGTGATTCATTACCATTTTTTGATAAGCTAACAATTGAAGAATTTCAAAATTATTGGTTTGGACAGTTTACTGCTGTAATGTGTATTGGTGATGAACCGGATTTAAATGATGAAATAACTGTTAAAGATTGGGCTAAAAGATGTATTGGTAGCTTTTTCATTAAATCTGCTTATCCAGGTAGATGTTCACATATTTGTACAACAAATTTTTTAGTTAATGCAGGTATTAGACATCGTGGAATTGGATTTTTTTTATGTGAATGTTTCCTTAGATGGGCACCAATTTTAGGCTATAGTAGATGTATTGTTGATTTAATTTTTGAATCAAATCTTAGTATGAAAAGATTATTAGAAAAATGTGGATTTAGTAAAGTTGGTAAAGTAATGTCATGTGCAATGTTAAAAAGTTCAAAAGATGTATTAATTAATTCATTTATATTTACAAAAGAATTAACAATATTTGAAGACGATAGAAATAATTCAAAACATGCAAATATTTTAACTTATTTATTATCTGGTCAATATCCTGAAAATTCAAATAAAGATGATAGAAGTAGATTAAGAGCTTTAGCTTATCATTATGAAGCAATTAATAGTAAATTATATTTAAAAGGTAAAGAAGTAATATCTGATCCTGATGAACAATTAAAAATTATAATGGAAACTCATAATAAAGATCATATAGGAATTAATAGAACTACAAGTTTAATATCATCTAAATATTATTGGGCAAAAATTAAAACAACTGTTAAAAAATTTGTTGATGAATGTGATATTTGTAGAATGGAAAGTGCTAATTCAAGAAGGGCAAAACGTTTTAAAGCTTTAAAATCTGATTCAAATAATAATAATAATAATAAATCAAAAATTGATTCTTTACCTACTTTATCTAATCAAAGAAATGAATTAGAATTAGAAAATTTAGTTAATACAAATAAGAATTCAATAATTACTGATAATAATAATAATAATAATAATAATATTACAATTCCACAATCAACAAAGGATCTAATAAATTATATCAATATTTCAGGAAACTCAACATATTCTTCATCAAACAATAATTATTTATCACAATCAATACCTTATAAAGATAAAGTAATAAATGCAAATCAAATACCAATATTAAATGAAAATTCAACAACAACGCCAACAACAACATCTATAAATAATACATCTAATCAAGATTTTGTATCATTATTAAATTATTATAATACAGAAAATGTCTCAAATATAAATAATACAATAAAAAGCTCACAAAGGAATAGTGATATAATAAATAATAATATGAAACGATCGAATGTAATGGCTTTTGGAAATGATGATGATTTTAATATTGGAGAAACAACAGGACCTCGTACAACAGAGGATTTACATAATGAAGAAAATAATCCTAATACCAATAATACATATGGTATTGCTACTGTAGAAGATGATGATGAAGAAGATGATGATGATTATGAATACAATGGTGAAGAAGAGGCTGAAGAAGTTGATGATGAAGAAGATGATGATGAAGAAGGAGAAGATGGCGAAGAAAGTTATGATCAAAGTGTGCTTGAAAGTCTTGGTGGTAAGGAGGTCAGTGATGCATACATGGCATATACCAAGAATGTGGTGAACTAGTCGCTAATCGATATAACATGTAATAAGATAGTGTGTATAGTATAATAATAAGTAATAAGATAGTAAAGCAACGTGCACTTCGTCCACCTTCCCGATTAGGAAACTATCTGCGGCCGCATTTCCCAATCTTTCAATTTTTCAACGTTTTTCATGTTGCCATACTAATTTATTATTGTGCTTGCTATTTGTTTTTATTTATTCGAGGCTTTAGCATAGACTTGAGATTTCCATGCAAGCAGTTGTTGAAGAGATGTGTAATAAAAAATGTTTCATATTAGCTATTGACCCTCCCTAAAACCAACCTTAACTGTGTGTATTTATATATATTTATAGAAGAAGATTTAGAACAGTACAGGTACACTGTCAAAGGCTTTGAAAGATGCCTGAAATGGTTAATAATTATCTTCAAACGGAAACTCCCGAAACATCAATAAACGGAGAAACTATTCCATCAATTGATCAAGAACTTGTTACTTTTCATTCGGAAGATGATACTAGTAACAGTCAAAAAATAAATGGATCTGATACTAGTTATTTTAATGAAAAGATAAATAGAAATATTAAAAATCCTCAAATTGAAAAAGATAATGAAAAAGTTAATCGACGTCATAATTTTAAATTTCAAATTCCTGATAAAATAAATAATTATTTTAAAAATGATAATGTTCCCAATGAACACATCTCAAATTTACAAAACCATAAAACTAATGATGAAAATGAAAATAATTTCCGTCATGTAATTCATGATGATCATAGTAATAATAATAATACTAATAATAATAATAATGATGAAACAAATCATCGACATCATATTGGATTTAATTTTAATGGAACTAACACTTTAATGGATGATGCGCATGTTAATTTGAATAATCTTAAATATACTCTTGGTGAAAGAATAAGAAAAGTGATTTATAAAATAGAGGATACATTTGGACCTGCAATTAAGAAAGTTATTCCAAACTTTATTATTGCTCATTATGTTTATATTTTATTTTGGGTTATAATTGGTTCAATTATTATATACCCTGCAAAAAATATGGAATATGTTGATGCTTTGATGTATGCAACAGGTGCTTCAACTCAAGGAGGTTTATCAACATCACAATTAAATGATATGGAACTTTATCAACAAATTACAGTTTATGTAGTTTGTATGTTTACAACACCAATTTTTATTCATGGTTCATTAACATTTTTGAGATTATATTGGTATGAAAAAAGATTTGATAATATTAAACATAGATCAATTCAACAATATAAGATGCGTAGAACTCAAACTCTTGCTAATCTAAGAACTGAAACTATGCATGCTAGAACTATGACAGGTACAAGTACAAATCGATTTCAAAGTTATGATAGTCATAATGCATCTGAAGGTTTAACAAGTCGTATGAAAAGATTTGAGAATAATATGAAGAATAGAAGTAATGAGCTGTTGTCAAGTGATCAACGAAATGATTCTCATAATAATGTAACATCAAAAGTTAATACCCCAAAATTTGAAGAATTTGATGATAATATTATTGATAAAAAATTAAACCATAAAAATAATACAGAAGATGAAAATCATTCAAAATTTGAAAATTTAAATACTAAAGAAAATTTTAAAAAAGATAGTGATCTTGATTATTTTTCTACATCAAATCATGAAAAGCCTAATTTTTCTTCTAAATCTATTTCGGCTAATGATTATTTCTCACATAATCATGATGAAACAGAGCATTATAGTGAACCCAGTGATGAAATATCGTCTAATTCTGTATCTAATTCTCCAGCAATGACTCATAATAGAAACAATAATAAATTGCCAAGTCAGAATGTTAGTGAATACAATAGTGATAGTGTTAGTGACAACGAAAGTAACAGTGAAAGTGAAAATAATGATAATGTATATGCAGATAATCAAGTAGTGAATAAAACACAAGATGGATCAGAAATTACTGGCAATGAACCAAAAAATTTAAAAACAGATTCTTTGTATAACAATAATACATCATCAAATCTTAATTTGAATAATACAAGTCAAATTATTAATTCTCCAAATATTAAATTTGGTGAGTTACCAAAACCAATAAAGAAGAAGAAGAAAAGAGAAATTGATCCAAGAGATTTATTTATGTCTATATCTGTATTGCAGAATAATCCTGATAAAAATGAAGATTTTGAATCTGGACCTGCATTGAGAATCAAAGGTCCAAGAGAAAGAGAAACAGCTAAAAAAGCACGTCGAAGAAAGTTACCTGGGCATCGTTTAAAACATAGAAAATTATTGAAAGAAAGGAAACTTAAAAAGCTGAAAGAGAAAGGTAAAGAAATGGTTGAAAATCAAAGAAAGTTACTAGATAAAGAACTTGATGAGCTGGAGAGTGAAGATTTAGCGTTTCGTTTGCCAAAAAGTTTTGATATTGATAAATCAAATAAAGATAAAAAGACTAAACGATCGTTATCTGTCCCTGCTATGTTTGCTGAAAAGGGAATTTTATCACCACTAAAAAGTACATTCGATAATGATGCTCTTAGTAGCGATGGTGATACTGATGATGATACTGATGATGATGATGATGATGATGATGATGCTGATGCTGATGATGATGATGAAACAACACCTGGTAATACAATTAATCAAATATCTACTAATGATAGACAAATTAATCAAAATTTAAAGAAAATGGAAAATATTGAACGTTCCCATACTATTCATATTCCTGAATTTCCAAAGAAAATATTATCTACATTTGAAACTGATTTTAGAAAAGAATTTGGCAAGTATTCAACTAAAGGTAAGGATAATCATAATGATGATGAGAATAATTATGATCATGATCATGATGATGGTGATTGTGATAGTGAAAGATCTGATGGATTTGATCGTAAAAGACCGCATCAGAAAAGGAGACCAAGTTTTTTTACAAGAACTCTCACAAACATGTCAAGAAGAAAAACATATTCTGATCCTTTGGACATGTCAGATGACGAATTAGTTGATCAATATTTAACACAAATACCAACCAATTATCTTTCTTGGAAACCAACAGTTGGTAGAAATTCTAAATTTATTACATTATCAAGTGATCAGAAATTTGAATTGGGTGGTGTTGAATATCAAGCTATGCGATTATTATCGAAATTACTTGTGATGTATTATGTTGGTTTCCATATTGCAGGTATTATTTTTTTTGTCCCCTTTGCGGATACTAAGAAAGATTATATAGCTGCACTTAGAGCAGATGGTGTTTCACCTACATGGTGGGCATTTTTCAACTCTATGAGTTCTTTCAATGATTTAGGTTATTCATTAAATGCTACATCTATGGTATTATTTGCACAAAATGCTTATGTTTTAATTATATCTGCATTTTTAATTGTTATTGGTAACACTGGATTTCCTATTTTTTTAAGATTAATTATTTGGATATTGAGATTATTTACTAGACCATTGACAATGACGCATGATTCTCTCAGTTTTTTATTAGATCATCCAAGACGTTGTTTTACATTATTATTCCCATCTGGTCCAACATGGTGGTTAACTGCTGTTCTTGTCTTTTTAAATGCATTCGACTGGATTTTATTTATTATTTTAGATTATGGTAGTAGCACTTTATCATATTTACCTAAAGGATATCAAGTTTTAGCTGGTTTATTTCAATCTATTGCAACAAGAACTGCTGGTTTTAATGTTGTAAATTTAGCAACATTACACCCTGCTATTCAAGTCAGTTACATGGTGATGATGTATATTTCTGTTTTACCAATTGCAATTTCTGTTAGAAGAACCAATGTTTATGAAGAGCAATCATTAGGTGTTTATAATAGAGATGAAGAAGCAGAAGCAGAAGCTGCTCCTAAATTAAAATATATTGGTACTCACTTAAGAAAGCAATTATCATTTGATTTATGGTTTCTGTTTTTAGCTATTTTCATAATTTGTATTGTTGAAGGTGGAAGAATTAGAAAAGGAGATGTTAATTTTGGAATTTTTCAAATTATGTTTGAAGTTACATCAGCTTATGGTACTGTTGGTTTATCATTAGGTTATCCTACATCAAATGCATCATTTTCGGGACAATTTACAAAACTTTCTAAATTAGTTATTATTGCCACTTTAATAAGAGGTCGTCATAGAGGATTACCTAATTCTATTGATAGAGCTATTATGTTATCAGATCAAAATCTTAATTTAAGAGATGATCTAGAAGCATATCATGCAATGAGACGAAACAACACTGTTGTAAGTGATGATGTTGATAGTTTATTCCCAAGTATAACTAGAGCTGCAACTAGGGCATCAAGGAACAATGTAATAAATAGACAACCAACTATTTCTGAAAATCTTAAAAATGGTGTTATTCCATTTAAATCTATTGCACATGGTGCTGTTAAAACACTTGGTAAAATTGCATCTAATGTATTAACTGTTTCTGGTACACCTGTTGATAAATATTCTAGACAATTAACTCAATATAATACATATGATATACCATATCGTACACGTACTAAATCTACAACATATAGTGACTACAATAGAACATTAGGTAGTGTCAATGAAGGAGATGAATATGAAGATGATGATAATGATGAGGAGGACGATGATGATTATATTGAAGGTCACCATAATACTTATGCAGAATCGATTCCTCTGTACAATGTTAGGGGTAATCGTGGGATTAGAAAAAAGAGTGTTGCTAGTAGTCATAAGACGTATTCAGATAATAAGCATAATACAATGGATGATAATAGAAATCTGCATACCATGTTCGTAGATCATATGAATGAAGGTAATAGTGGGAGGGGAAACAAAAATGTAAGGCTTCAAGAAGGCTCATCTCATGGTGAAAGTAATGTTAGTGGTTCTCCAATTCATCATAAATATGATAATTTAGTTAAAAGAGCAAGTGAAGTCAGTAGATATCGTCCAAATGAAACTGAAGTTGTACATGGTGATGATGATAATGATGATAATGATGATAATGATAATTATAAAGATGGAAGAGGAGAAAGGGAGGGAGGCGATTCAAGTTAAAAGAACGAAGTTGAGGAACATTAACTATTTCAATATATTCATTAATTAAAAAAAGAAAGTAGTATAGCATTTTGCATTTTTAAAGGGGAAGAATCTAAATAAATATGATTAATTGTGTATTTTTTTTTAATATTATATAGCACACTTTGATTTGTAATATTATAACGTTTAATGCAGGACATATAAATTAAATTAAAATTTATATATATGTGTAGGTGGGCAAGTATATATATATACATGTAAATACACAAACAAACAAATGAATAAATAATTTGACAAATTATTAAGTAAACAATGGTTGTAGAACAATTAGCTTTTTAAGTAGGTTATGTATTTCAATTAGCAAAGTTGTATAAATTATTCATCATCACTTGCAAACATTTCCAAATCGAAATCTTCTTCATCAAAATCTTCGGCAGTTGCAGTAGTTGTTGGTTGTTCATTAGATGTAAATTTACCTTCATCTTGTACGTTATTTTTCCCGTCAGGTGTAAGCTCTTTATTATTTTTAATTACATTTTCATCTCCTTTTATTAATACATCATTTCCTTCTTCGGAATCATCTTCCACATCATCCATATCAATATCACCTATTTCTTCTTCTTCCTCTTCATCTTCTTCCTCTTCGGCTTCTTCTTCGGCTTCTTGTCTTTGACGTAATTGAGAATAATATGCAGATAATGCATCAAATTCTTCTGCGGATGTTGAATCTGATATTCCTGGTATAGAAGATATTGAAGGTATTGAAGACTGAGGATTCTTTTTTTGTTTTGAAATAACTGAATCTGATTCTAATTTAATATTAGCTATTGGGTTTGTATTTGTTGAATTTGATTTAACTGTTGATTCATTATCTGAGAATTCTAATTTAACATTATTAGTAGAATGTTCAGATTCACTTTGAATACTATTTTCCATTTTAACAGTAATATCAGGGATAAGAGTTTGACCATCAGTCGTTGTAGTTGATGTTGTAGTTGGATCTGTTGGATCTGTTGGATTCGTTGGATCTGTCGATGATAAATCTTGATTATTGTTTTCAATACCTGCCATTTCTTCATCTTCTGAATCCAATCTACCTAAAGCGGCTTTACCAACAGTAGATTCTTGATGCCAAGAAGGTAAAGTATTTTCTCTAAGTTTTTTATTTCTGTCTTCTCTTCTTTGTCTTTCACGTTTAAGATCTTCATCGTCAGCAGTAATTGAAACTAAGATCGTAGCTTGAGATTTTTGATTTATATCTAAATTTTGACCATTATTTGAATTATCAAATTTCTTTCTTCTTGAAGAAGATTTTGTTGAAACAGAATATAAAGCTAAAGAATCTGAGAACGCAGGTACATATTTAATTAAAGTTGTATCAAAATTATTATCATCAATTTTTAAATCATCAACAATTTTAAGATATTTAATAATTGGTTCAACTAAAGACATTAATCTTTCTAATTTTTCTTGACCTTTCCTTTGTTCTTTTGATATATCATCATCAATTAAATAATCACCACAAATTGAACATTCAAAATTTAAACGATCATCAGTTAATAAAGATGCAGCATCCAATAAAGTATATTTATGATGACAAGTTGGACAAATATAACCTTGAGGTTCAGAAAAATTTCCAATTTCTTCTTTAACATGTTTAACAATTTTATGAATTTTCCATTTAATTGAATCAATTGCTTCAATATTATGTATAAAATAATAAGTTCTATTGAAATATTTATAAGGTTGAGTTTCTTCCTTTTGAGAATGAGATATAATTAATTTATCATCAATTAATTTATTACAAAAGGTTCTGAAAACTTTTTTATGCATACAACAAAGTTTAATTAAATCATCTTCGAAAAGAACATTATGAAATAAAATTGCTTCCATTATAATAATTGATTGATGTGGATAAAACATATAAACCACTTGTCTAAGTAAATGTTTGATAGCATCATCATTTTCCTGGAAAGCTTTAGATACTGAAGACATAAATGTGGTAGTTGCTGCTGCGGTGGTAAGTCAACAGTGGTAAAAGAAAGAAGAGAATAGTTTTGGATTAACGTTGAAGTTCTTGTATTTATCATGTTTTGCCACTGTATATATGTTGAAGTTATGAGCCATGAGCCATGAGCCGCAATAAGTGGCGCATTTATGCATGCATGCACGTGACTTGCTTTTGGTCACGTGCTCTGAAAAGAATCAACAATTCAAATGAGGCGCAGTTAATTTGTTTTCCGATTTGCAATTTGCAATTTGCGAATAGCCGATTAGCCGATTAATGATTTTATTTATTTTATTTATTTTATTTATTTTATTTATTTTATTTATTTTATTTATTTTATTTATTTTATTTATTTTATTTATTTTATTTATTTAATAAGTGGCACCACTTTTAGATCTCACGATGTGGCGGTGCACACGCATACAATCAGGGCAATGTGGCGGTGCAGGAAATGTTGTTTGCGCGTTAAGTGGAAAAGTAGAAAGGAAAAAGGAAAAAGGAAAAATGAAAAATAAAACAAACAAGGAAAGAAAGGGCGGTGCTGTACCATTTAGCATTTGGTCTGCTAATTATTGATTGTGCAGTGCCATGGACGCAATCCAGTAAGACTCAAGCAAGACTCAATACATGTACAACATCATTTCCATAATACAATAGTCGCCAGTAGTATACACCTACAGTGATACAATAGGAGAATAATACATAATACAATAATACATAACATAATAGTACAATATAACACATACACACACCCTTCCCTCCAATACATTTCAACTACATTTCAAACTGTTGCTGTTCACATCCTACGACATTCAGCATATACACATAAACATACACAAACACATACACACAATCAATCAATTAAACGACTAACTATCTGTTTATACCATCATATATCAAAATTATTCTCACATTCTTTCAATTAATTATTTTAAAATATCCTCTTGGTTTAATAAAGTAAAGAATATCCTACTATATATATTATAAAGTAGAAAATATATATTTATTCACATAATTATCAATAAATCATTCAATCAATCGATAAAAACAAAATAAAATAAAATAAAATAAAAATGGCAAATTCAACGACGACTAAAAATAATATACCTGAAGAACCAGAATTTATTACTTATTCAACTTTTCCATCTGGTAAACATCAAGGTAAAACTCATTATATCATTGTTGGTGCAGGTATTATTGGTGTTTGTATTGCATTTTATCTTACAAGACATCCAAAATTTGATCCCAAAAAGCATTATATTACAATTTTAGAAAGTAAAAGAGTTGCAGGTGGTGCAAGTGGTAAAGCAGGTGGTTTATTAGCACTTTGGGCTTTCCCACAACAAATTGTTCCTTTAAGTTTTCAACTTCATCAAGATTTAGCAAATGAATTTAATGGTGAATTAGAATGGGGTTATAGAAGATTAACAACTATTAGTGTAGAAGGTGATATATCTGATGCAAGATTAAATTATATTAATGAATATAATCAACGAAAGAAATTAGAAAAACAATTAAATCATTCTTCAATTAGTAATAATAGTAAATTAAATAATATTCAAGAAGATGAAATCGATAATACTACTACAAGTGTTTCAATGTCAAATTCAAAAGATAATAATAAGAATAATAATAATGATGATGATGATGATGATCATAATGATCATGATGATTTTGAAAAATCGTTAAATTCTCATTTAGATGTTGGTAGTAAACCAATGAGTAGAGCAACAACTATAAAGAAAAATTCAATTGAAATTGAATCAAATAATTCATCAACTGAAAAATTATCTTCTCATTTACCAAAAAATTTAATGTGGATTGACGATAAAGTTATAAATGATTGGAATCAATTAGGTAATGAATCAACAACTGCTCAAGTTCATCCTTATCAATTCACAACATTTATGTTAAATCAGTGTATATTAACTGGATGTGTTGAATTAGTTATTGGTAAAATTGATGATATCATTATTGATGAAGAGTCAGGTAAATGTAATGGTATTATTTATCATCCATCAAGTGCTAAAGCTGAAAATGAAGGTATAACAAATCAAAAATTTGAACTTTATGGTGATAAAGTTATAATGTCAATTGGTCCATGGACATCTAAAATTTTACCTGATTGTCCAATAAGTGGTTTAAGAGCTCATTCAATCATTATACAACCTGAAAATGTTGAAGATATTTCACCTTATGCTGTATTTACTGAATTAAAATTAAATAAAAATAAATTTGTTTCACCAGAAATTTATGCTAGAAAAGATGAAGTTTATGTTTGTGGTGAAGGTGATTCAAGTGTTTTAATACCTGAAACAACAGATGATGTTGAAGTTGTTACTGAAAAATGTGAAGAATTATTTAAATATGTTTCGAAATTATCAAATAACTTAAAAAATGGTAAAGTTTTAAAAAGGCAAGCATGTTATTTACCTGTTTTAGATATACCTTCTTCATCTGGTCCTTTGATTGGTGAAACAAATGTTGACAATTTATATCTTGCATCTGGACATTCATGTTGGGGTATTAATAATGCACCAGCTACTGGTTTATTAATGAGTGAATTATTATTTGATGGAGAAGCTACTTCTTGTGATATAAGTGCATTAAATCCTTCTCTTTATTTTGATGCAACACTTATATATGATGAAGAAGATGAAGAGGAAGATGATGATGATGAAGAAGACGATGAAGATTTTGATGGAGTGAATAATATTAACAATAATAATAATAATAGAAATCGCAATGGTAATTTAAGTGAAGATGGAAGTTATGAAGATAGTTATGATGATGATGAGGAAGATGAAGAAGATGAAGAAGATGATACAGATTTGAAATAGTGAAATTACTAAATAATCTAATAACATCATATATATATCAATAGTATAGTATTATGGTACGAATACAAAATTAAAATAAATAAAGATAAAAATATAATAAAAAAGCTCCTTACTATAAATCATCGAATTATATTATATTTATGTTACAAACGACAAAATGTCTCTTTCTCTCCCATTTTTTCAAGTCGTCATCACTCTTCTATTGAAATATTTGCCTTTCCATAACATAATGAGAAATTTAGTTGTAAAACATTACCACCTCTTTATACTTCTATATTACATAAACGTTTAATAAACCTATTTTGCAGTAAATTCCACAATCCACACATCCGTGCACAGTCTCTTATTCGCATATTTTTCATTTTTCATATATTTCATTTTTTATTTTTTATTTTTTATTTTTTCGTTTCTTCTCTTCTCAACAGTTGGTGATGATTGGTGATGATTTGCCCGCAACGCATCGGACTGACAGCATGCAATATTACGGATGCTATTTTTTTTGATTTTGCTGTTCTGTTCTGTTCTTTTCCTTTGACCAGGTGGACACGAGTAACATCAATTCTCATTCTCAGCCTTAATCCTAATATTAATTTTAATATCACTTTCATATACATACTTAGATTTAGATTAGATTTTCTTGCCTTCAATCAATATTATTTAAATACTAATCAAAAAAAAATTATAATAAATAAATATTCATAAATTTGGTTCCGTCATTAAAAAATCAAATCATATCAAATCATATTATTATATCATCAATTTTAGAAACAAATAAATATAAAAAAGAAAGTTTAACACAATGTGGAAATTAGTACAATCCGGTTTATCTGTTGTTGCAGGAACAGCAGAACCTGAATATGGACCAGATTCAATTCATCCAGTAGGTTATGATAATAAAGTTGATGAATTACCATATAAATCATTAACTATAGATGATTTAAAATTTGTTTCACCAAATCATACAAACGTTGAAACTCAAACTTTTTATTTTGAAGATATTAAACATGCAGGTTTTGCTCAAATTATTCATTCAAATGTAATAGGTTTACATACAACTGCACAATTTACTTTTAAAATTTTTGAAAAGGAAACACCACAAGATTTTGTATGGACTTCAACTAAATTAGAAAATTTTTTTATTGAAAATGGTACTGATTTCAAGGCTGATAATTTATCAATTATTTTAAATAAGGATAATATTGATACTTATCAAATTGATTCAAGTGTTAATAAATTATCAGAAGTTCATTTAACTGTAAAAAGAATTGGTGATGGTATAAAATTCGGTAAAGATGGTACCACATATTATGGTACTGATATTGAAAATCCTTGGGGTTCAATGAGACATGTATTTTGGCCAAGATGTGAAGTTAACGGTAATATTATTTTACGTGAAATTAAAGAAGGTCAAAATATAGATGAATTAGAAAATGATGAAATTGAATATATTGATAAAGAATCAATTACAATTAATAATGGTTTAACAATGTATGTTATGGCATTACAAGGTATGAAACCACATCATGCTGCTGCAACTTGGGATTTCTTAAATTATCAATCAGATAATTATTCTGTTGTTTTAATGGAATTTACAACCCCTCCTTCTTATAATAGAACTAAAGTTAGTGTTGCTATTGTTGTTGATAATACAGGTAAAATTATTTTAGGTACAATGAATAATGAAACAAAACATTTAGAAACTAATGTTGATGAAACTTCTGGTTGGGATGTTCCAACTAAAATTTCTTACACTTTAAAAGATGAAAAATCTAATTTAGAAGTTGATGTTGTTGGTGATTTAAAGAATTTATGTGAAAGAGTTGATGTTATGGCAGAAATCCCTCAATTTGTTAAAAATATAGTTAGTGGTGTTGCAGGTACTAAACCTTATATTTACCAATTTAGTAATAAAATGAATTTAACCATCAAAAAAGATGATAAAGTTGAAACAACAGATGAAGGTTACGCATATAGTGAATCTACCTTCATTACTGCAATTTAAACTTTCTTAATTTCACAACCGTTCCTGTTTTTTTGAATGTTAATGTATAATTCTATTTTTATCTTCATTCTGATTTGACATGATGTATATATTATTATTATCGTCTCTTTTTCCCCCATCATTCTTCTTTTCTTCATATTATAAAAAAAATGTTTTTTTTGAATTCTTTTCTCCTTTATAATCTAACTAATAATCTAATACAAGAAACATGTGGCACGCAAAGAAACAATTACGTAGTTTATACTGTCATCATTGTGTATACATACCGTAATCGACCCTTCCGCGTTATCGGAAATCGGAAAAGATAGAGCTTGCGCCAAATGCGATGGCTGGCCAGGTCACATAGTTAGATAAATAGATTAGAAGATATTATAATAGTCAGTTTGTTTCTTTTGTTGTATTGCTCACTTTGATTCAGTAACCATATACGCATAAACAACACAACTAGCATGCAGGGAACAGTTCCGTATAATTCGTATTCAAATATAAATGCAACATCAAAAACTGACAACGGTAAAAGGCAAAATGTGAGCAATATAAGTGGCAACAATGATAACAAACATAAAGGTAAAAGTCAAGAAAATCTTGATAATAATACATACTATGGTAATGGGTTGACTATGAAAGTTGCTGAAAGTGGGATCAGTAATAACTCAGAATGGATTTTATTTAGTCCATTTGATGAAGGTGTTGATGAAGGTGTTGAAGAAGGTGTTGCTAGTAGTGGTAGTCATCATAGTGGGAATAGTATATTAAGTACTAGACTATCCGCATTTAATCAATCGCCAGTCAAAAGGACAGGTTCGTTTGATACATCTGGATATGTTATTAGTGATTTTGATGGAAGCATAAAATCAGGTCATATCTCTGAAGATAAAATTGATTATGAGTATGAATATGAAGATGAAGATGAAAATGGGTACGAGGACGAAGACCAGGATGATAAAACCAATGATGATAGTGATTCTTTAACCGATGACGTTAGAAGCGAAATAGAGAGCATACAACAAACCAGATTAGATGATCTTCAGAGTAAAAAACATGTCGAATTGGTGAATAAAATTGATAAATGGAAAGATAACGTAAGATCTATGAGTATCAATATTGAAAAGCCAAAATTTGATAAACATGAATTAAAGGATAATAATAACAGTAAATTAGATAAATCCAAGTTAAATCGCAAAGATCAAGATTTAAGAAAAAAAGAAATTAAAGCATTTAAGAAAGTTGTTGGTCAATTATGTACTTCTCTTAAAAAAGAAGGCTTAGTTGAACATGAAGGTGTCTTTATGAATAATCCGGATTTAGAATCTTGCGTACCTGGTTATTGGAAGAGACTAATGTTAGATAATTTGATTCAACATACTTCTGAACAACCAATATCTTCTTTAAGTATAGATATTAAAAACAAAAATAATCATCGCAATTTTTGGGAACCGGAAGAAAGTGGTAGTGTTCAAAGTACAAGTACAGGTTGGGAAGGTGGTAGCATTTTAGGATTTTAATTACTATATAAAATTTTGGCTCCTTAACTAATTTTTGTGTATTTCAATATATATATTTTTTTTTATTTTGTCATCCAATAATATTTTAATATCTCTATACAGTGTACTCAATTTATTATTGAGATTTAATGTCTCTTTCAGGATATGTATATTTTCATCATTAACATAGAAAAACAATAAAAAATAACTTTCAATTTATTTCAAATACTGATTTTGTTCAATCCTCCAATTCTATATCTAGTATAAATAAAACAAATTGTGGATAATGTACATGTTGCACCAGCAAATGCCACCATTGCATTATAACCGGAACTGGTTTCTGTTAGTGCCATACCAATTGGTAATGCAGTTAAGTTGCAGAATGCAACAATAAAATAAGCAGTGCCATATTTCTTACCAAAGTCTTTTGGACTTGAAATTGCCGATGTACATAATGGTGTCAATGCCATAGTTCCTGCAACAGCAAAGCCAAATGTGATTGTAAATATGATAAAAGCTTCAATATGTTGGCCTAATGGTAACCACAATACCCACACAGAAAATGTCATTATTACAGTCATCAATATAATTAAATTGAAATTTCCGTATCTATCAGATAACATTGTAGGAATAATACGACCTAAAATTCCAGCAGCATTGAAGATAGTTAACGCAAGTAAAGAAAAACTTTCAGAAAATCCTTTATTTAATGCATAAGAAGGAATATAGGTACTTACCATTAATAATGCATATTCGGATAAAAATAATGCACAAGTAAAGCACATAAATGTTAAGTCTTTAAATGATTTAAAATCTACTAAATCATTAATTTTTTCTTTTAAAGTCATTTCTTTTTCTCCTTCGTTTAATTTTTTAATTTTCATAATTTCAATATGTCTATCTTGGACACAAAATGTCGCAACTATTAATAAAGCACCAATACAAAATCCTAAAACTCTAATTGTCCATTCAAATCCTATCTTTGTGTAAAGAGATCTGCAAACTAATGGCCAAATAACACCTCCAAGTGATGCACCAGGCATGACAATAGATAAAGCAAATCCTCTTTTTTTATTAAAGAAATGACTTATACTTGTGACAAATGGTGTTGTCAAAAGAGAACAACCAATACCACAAACCACACCAAATGCTAGAATAAATTGATAGATTTTAGTACAATTTGCAGTAGCAATTAAACCACCTGTTACCATGATAGTACCAATAATCATCAATTGTTTACCACCGTATTTGTCAAAGATAATACCTGACAACATGGTACCGAACATAACAAAAAATGAATACAATGCAAAAATCATTGAAATTGCAATATCACTTTCATTAACTAAAATATGAGAAGAAACATATGATTCAATTGCACCAATTGTATTCCAAAGACCAAATTCACCAACTAAACCAATGAAACATCCAAATAATGTTATATATGCCGTTCTACCGCCCTCTGGAAACTCCATTACAAGCTCAGCATTTGTATGCGTTGATTGGGTAAACTCTTTTGAATCCACCACATCAATATCTTCTATATCATCTGCATCACTTGATTCGTTGTACTCTTCAGTATTTTCATTATAAAATGAGTCATCTTCAATATTTGAAGAAGAAATTACACTTCTGTTCGATGGTAACGAATGTGGTCTAAAAGATATAACATCCCCAGAAAGCTCATATTCGACGCTACGTGACATACTGATATTTTCAGCTAAAACTATATATATCCTATATATTGTTAAAGATAAGTTGGTAGAGTGTAGAAGAAAAAAAGGTAGAGAATAGGAACTTTTTCATTATCATTGATCATCTTTATAACGTCCTCGATTAGTAATTAATTTCAAAAACCCGGCAATTGCCTAATTTGGTAAGCGTTGCGGGAGGAGAAAAAGTCTATC